>JAVQJS010045820.1:0-11934 GCA_036024795.1 Galaxias rostratus | reverse complement strand
CCCCCGCACACACACACACACAACCACACATGTAGAGTGACAGGTCACTCCTTCCCCCTCACTCCTAGGTGAGCCTCTCCACAGTGGGATACGGCGACATGGTCCCGGAAACCCAGCTGGGCCGGCTGTTTGCCTTTGCATGCATCTCCTTCGGTGTGATCCTCAACGGCATGCCCATCTCCATCCTCTACAACAAGTTCTCCGACTACTACACCAAGCTCAAGTCTCACGAGTACAGCGCTGTGCTCAGGGCCCGCGGTAAGGTCCGCTTCGCAGAGCGAGCCGCCAAGAGGCTCGCCGACTGCTGCAACGAAGCCTTGCAGAAGACCTAGGCATGTTCACGGACAGCGATGGGATACACAATGCCACGTGACAGCCAGGATCGGGGAACGCGATTTCTGTACTGCCACAAGCGCCATGGGGTTTGTTTCTGTGCAATTCCACTGGACAGTGAAGTCCTGCTCAAGGGCTGGATTCTTAATTTATATTTTAGTTTGCATTTCAGCTTTGGCGACAGATGTTTTTTATGAGATATTAGACAATATTTACATCATGGAATTAATTCTATATTGCTCACAAGTAATCAAAACCACATGTATTTACATATAGTAGCCTTTAATTAACTGTCCATACAACTGTATATATAACCTACAATTTCTACTGTAAATGCAACAATTTCTGTTTCAATTATGAATTTTCTTGCAAATGAAACAATTAAATCGGTTCACTTGTAAACTTGGGTTGGGATGTGTTCTGTTTAATTGTACTTTGCACAGTTTCCTTCCAGTGCGTTTTCTTCCTTCAAGAAGATGATCTGTTCTCCGGTGATATAAACAGAGCTGGCCTTACCTCTCCCTCTCCCTCTCTCTCTCCCCTGCACCTTCATGTCTCTTGTCTCTAAGCCCAGGACCGTAATCCAGCAGCACAGGACAGCCAATGGTTCAGAGTAATAAGTTCAACCGTCAACATCTGGATGGATATGAGCACTTGTTATCACCCCCTCACCAACACCACCATCGTCCTCCTCCTCTCCATATCCTGTGTGTATCGGGGCATCTGTGGAGGATTGAGTCTCGCAAAGCCGGTTTATTAATATGGAAGCAGCTTGCTTGGCTGGAGTGGCATGGCGGGGGCCTGAGATTAAAAATGCGAGGTCACCCTTCAGGGTTCAGGACTCTTACTGTGTGTGTGTGTGTGTGTGTGAGATAGAGGAAGACAGAGCACGTCACCACCGCGTCATCTAGGCCAGGCTGCTGTAAGTCCCCATTAGGGGTAAGAGGACAGCCACGCGGGGCTTGCGCACCCTGGAGCACAGAAGGGCTGGAGTGATTTGGTCCGGCAGGGTGACGTTCTGGAGCTTCGTTGGCCCTGAGCGGCCAATGACAGCAGTGAGTGGAAGCATGAGAACACCTTTACACCATTTACGTACTACCGGTAAATCACAGTCCAGCTATTCACCCTCCCAAAGCAGATTGTCACCAAAACAAAATAACAAATCACCCTCATATTTCAATTCCGGTTTGAATTTATAATTGATTCTACAACCACAAATTGAGTCTCAGCACGGTTATCTGCATTGCAAGTGTCCACAATTCGAGTTCTCGGTCTCATGCAAATACAATAGGTTAACGGTGTCTATAAAAGGATATCTCATTGTATTGGGAGATTCACGTTTTTACAGTGTTTTTCCATTGACTGGTTGTAAGTTAAAAGACTTGTACGTGGCAGCTGGAATCTGAAAGCTGGTGCGCAGACATGCAGATTAAGTACACAAAGTGTGTGTGTGTGTGTACATACCAATGCCATCTTCTTACAAAGGATAGGTCGTACAGACTTGAAAAGCTGTCAGAGAAAAAGCCTTGGGCTGAGTCTCAAAGGCATTTCCATCTTTGTTCTCATCTCCTCCTCACCCCTTGACTCCCATTAAATAAAGTATTGGCCAGTTGACAGATTTAATTCATGGCCTTATTTAAAGTAAAATGTAACAAATATTTAATTGTAGAAAAAATATACACTTTCAAATTGATAAATATTTAAATACTTATTCTTTAAAGATTTCAATTAAATACAAATATAATCAGTAAAGAACATTTCTTCTTTATTGTGTAAATACAACATTTTTACCTTACATCTTCATTTTCTCAGCTACGGAAAATAGTCACTTGATTATATCAATTGCATAACAAAATATTCCAAAGAAATGTCTCTTTCTCCAACATTCTGGGGATTGAGAAGTAAGTAAAACACTTTCTAACAAAAGACTCCAACAACCTCTGATAATGTCTATGGTACACTTATTGTGTGTGTGTGTGTGTGCAGGGGACAGGGTCTGTGTCCATTGGGGATCCACCAGTATGTGGGAAAGGGGGATAGGCCTGGTCTAATGTGTGTATTGGCGCTGATGTTTTGACTGGTCTCGATGGCACCCAGTACTGTATGTGTTCAAGGTGGTTTATGAGGGCTCTCAGTAAGAGCCCGTCCTGTCCGCGTTCAGGATGGTGTTGGGTGTGTCCCTATGCAGCTAGTTTCTCCAGTAGCACCTCCACTCCTTTGCTGTTGTTTTTCATGTCCTCCAGGTCAGAGGTCATGGAGGTCAACGCTGCTTTTACCTCTACCTTCACACTCTCATCCGCACTGTTGAGCAGGCTACACACCCACCCACAGAGAGAGAGAGAGAGAGAGAGAGAGAGAGAGGAGCTCGGTTAT
Organism: Galaxias rostratus; assembly: GCA_036024795.1. Classification (NCBI taxonomy): domain Eukaryota; kingdom Metazoa; phylum Chordata; class Actinopteri; order Galaxiiformes; family Galaxiidae; genus Galaxias; species Galaxias rostratus. Next base: position 9,228 of record JAVQJS010045820.1, on the reverse strand, counting down.
GCATGGGGAGCATGAACCCTAGAGAGTTGTAGTCATAAATGCAAACAGAACTGTGTGTGTGTGTGTGTGTGTGTGTGTGTGTGTGTGTGTGTGTGTGTGTGTTCACCAGCAGAGCATCATGGCCCCTCTGTTGACAGTGGCCCAGGTCTTTAATCGCTCTATCCCCACTGTGTCGACTAACACTCTGCTGAAACGCTCTAGAAAAGGGACGAGACATGGTCAATGAACACAAACTATCAATTTAATGTAAATGTAAATAAACTAAGTAATTATTTTCAGAAACCATACAGCATATGAGACTAAACTATTGAGGCACCAGTGTTACATATTAAATAACATAACTACATACTTGTTTAGGAGATTATATAGTACAAATCAATCCGGTCAACAAACAGCAACCCGCTATGCTGATAAACAGTATTGATCTCCTCTATATGTAAATGAACACTCTTGAGCTTTGTGGGTTTGTAGTTCATTATGAATCTATTGAGCCAATAGAGGAGCATGCAGAACAGTCCCTTACCCGGTCTCCCTGCCGCGGCCATCTTTGTGTCCTGCTCGATCAGCCACTTCAGCACCAAGTGTCCCGCTGGGTGCTCCGCTATGTGGAACTGTACCGGGGAACCACACACACATCACAGATGCTTCAGTACACATTTATGCATGCAATCATGCACGCTCGCACACAGGGGATTAACACTACTTTAACACACTCACAGACAGGCAGACAGGCAGGCAGACGGTATACTCGCACTAAACAGCAGGTCACCCCACACTTCAACACACAACACCACCGGTCCCAGAGCCCCCTCACCACTCCGTTGGTGCCCCCAGGGGTCAGCTCCAGGCTGGCCAGCTGGGCCACGGCTGTCATGGCGGGCCGCAGGTCCCCCACGGCGGCGCCCAGCACCTCGCTGACCAGCACGCACGACCCCTTGTCCGTCACCATGGTGTCGGCGTTGGCCTCCAGGTACTCCAGCAGGGGCCCTGACACGGCCTCCAGCAGCTCCCGGCGCCGCGTCGCCACGTCCTTCTTACTGAGACGGATAGAACGAGGGGAGGTTAGACTGACGCACTAAGACGGCCCTGGGAAAGCACGAGGCGCGGGGGGGGATCCAGAGGAGACCGGGCGGGCGGGGCGGCTGACCTGTGGGCGTTGCCGTCACCCTTCTCCAGCAGCCTGGTCATCTCGGGCATGAAGTGGCCGGGGTCCCGGGGGTTGAGCAGGTAGAGCAGCACCTTCTTCCCGTGCTTGTTGATGATGACCTCGTCCACCGATGACAGAATCTCCTACAAACACACACACAGACACACACACAGACACACACACACACACACACACACACACACACACACACACACAGAGTTAAAGGCCCGAGGCAGGGCATGGTTCAAAGGTCGAGTGGTTGTGGTCTCTCCCCAGGTGGCAGAGCTGACCCCCCGGGCTCAGACTTACCGAGAGGACGGCCTGTTTGACCAGCTTGGTGTCGTCCACACAGTCAAACATGGCCAGCAGGACCAAGTGGGCGTACTCCCCCTGTCACACCCACACACACACACACACGGTTATACACAAAGAGTTCCTCATTTAGAGGGACAACGGAGACAGTGTCAAAACATCAGTGCATGAAGCCGAGGGATTCTCACCGTAGCAAACTGCACCAGGTAGGTTTTCATGGTTTTAATGATGACCTTCCTCTCCTGGAAAACACAAAGCCCATCAGGACACACTGCACCGGGACTGGTGTATGAAAGAAAAGGAGCACGCAAACGCATGCAAACGCTCGCGCACACACACACACACAGTGTATCTACCTTGGCGGTGCCGTGCCAGAGGCAGTGCATGGCCACCCGCGCCCCGTCGTGTGTGTGCGCCATGTACACCACCGACTCCTTGATGGACTCGATCATCTCCTAGGAGACGGAGACAGCCGGACCGTCAGACACATCACGCACCACATACACTGGGCCCTAGCTTCACCAAACGGATGTTCCATGGTGTTGTACAATGATTCGACGCCCCCTGAAGGCGGCACAGGCACAGTGCAGGCACGCAGCGCTACCTCGCTACCTCGCTCTACCTCACTCACCGTCCTGAGGTCCTGTGGGGCGTAGAGGAAGAAGTCTAGGAAGACTTTGTGGACCAGAGAGTGTTTGATGACTGCCTCCCTGTACAACAACACGAGGGGGAAACACAAGAGGATGAATTCAACATAAATAAGCTAGTAAAACAACTCACAGAATAAACTGATGTCTGACAGAGTCAATAATGCTCATGATGCAGGAGCCAATTTGAATGTAAGAATATGTTGGTAAAGCTTTGTTCATTATTAGAATAATATTTGTGCTATAAATAACAAAGTTAAAACGATAAGCCAGGATTTGGCAGGTGCACAGGCAGACTTAATGGAACATAGAATGGAAGACAGAGGCCAAACAGGATTTGGAGCAAAATGATTTTCGCCTCTCTTTACTTTAACTGGAGCAAAGAGAACTTGAGAGAGTCTAATAAGTGTTGTGTCTGCCAATAATAGGCCATGCAACCCACAATATCTGGAACCCAAATCTGTGAGTATCCTGATAGCAGTTTAAAGATAACAACATATAAGCTATGGACAAACTAAGCCCGAGTGGACACGTGTCAGAAACATTCATCTCAGCTACTGACCTGGTAATCACCTAGGCTTGGTGGTGGTGTTGATTTTTGGTTTGGACATCATAAGTACACATAACATTTGTTTGAAGGGAGTTCTCAAGGTCAGCAACGTGACATACTACTACTGACAACAAGCTCACATGTGGAGGATGAGGAGCTTACGTACTTCTCGGCCATGGGGGTGAGGATCTGTTTCATTTCTTCCAAAATGTTCTGTAACTTCTCTGGATGGCTCTCCAACACCTTGTCTAGGGTGGGACACACCGTCGACTGAAACACACACACATAAAATAGTTTTGCAAAAGAATATTTCTCAGTGTGTGTGTTTGTTTAAATTGCAGATGAGGCAGGTTTTTGTGTATCTGCTGTGTGGGCATACATGCAGAAGGGGAAAGTCCCGTGTGTGTGTGTGTGTATACACTGTGATTGTTTGCATGCATGCGTGTGTGTACTTGTGTGTGTGTGTACCGCATACCTTGGTGAAGGTGAAGGTGTTGCCGTACAGGTCCTCGGTGAGCATGAGGCGCTGGGCCAGCACGGCCTTGTCGTTGTAAGCGTACTCCACCACCGAGGATGCCTCAGAGTGGCGCAGCATCTGACGCACGTTACCTTTGAAGGCCAGGATCACACCGGCAACTTGCTCCTTACTCCTGGGGAGGGGTTCAGCAAACACACACACACACACACACACACACACACACACACACACACACACACACACGGACACAGACACAGGGTTAACACAGCTGGATCAAGCACCCAAACCACTTTACATGATCTTATTTTGTTGTCAAAGAGAGGGGGTTTGCTTCTTTGACATTTGACTATTTCTCTCAGTCAGGGGGAGATTTAGCAGGCCCAAGGTGGGACCAAACTAACGTGGACGCAGGGGCAACAGCCTCTTTAACATCAGAACAAGATACTCCTTTTTAGAATGCCGTGACGGCTTTGTATTCTGGCTGTGGTAAAAGGACACTTTTACAAAGTTGTGAAACTCACCCATACATGAGGAACTTCTTGACTATATTCCTGGAATACTTTGATTTGCTGAGCGACACCATGTCATCTGCCGGAGGGTTGAAGGGAAAAGTAGAGGTTGGATGAGAGAATATGCAGAGCAGATGGATGCGGCATTAGGACACGTGGACGTGGTCGAGGTGGGGAGAGGGGAGACAAAGCGACGACCAACCTTTAAGTTCCTCATACACCTCCTGCCTCTGCTTGTCGTTGCCGAACTGGATGAAACACTGAAGGACGCGCGTGGAGTCGTGAGCGAACGCTATCTGGAGACAAGAGAGAGGATGACCACTCACTCAGAGCTCACAAAACCTGCTCCAGCCAATCCTCCAACTGATTTATAATAATCATAATAATATGGACTTTAATTTATGTATGCCTTTCTTATACCCAAGGTTGATTCTGTTATCAGTCACAAATGTTTTTTTAAAGAGTGATTCTGATAGGCAAAAAGATTCCCAGCAATGTTATTAAGTTTAAAGCAGATGCTTTTTTGCCCAGAGCAGAATATAGACAGAGTACTAGAGTAGTGTAGTAATAGAGAATGTTATATATGCTCACTGTTTTGATTTTTCCTTTAACCAGCTCCTCTATTTCCTTCACCAGCTTTTCTCTTTTTGTCTTGTTACAGTCTTTCCTATTCATACAACAATAATTTAACTTGTCAGACAATCGGTTATGAAAAATGTGTGCATCAGTGTAGAAGATAAATTATTCAAATGTATTCCGATTTAAAAATCGTATTCCATTCAAAGGAAATCAAGCCATTATGTGTTTTGAAAGTTAAAGTCATTTCACTGCGGCATTAAGGGGTCTCAAAATAACTGGACATTCAGCGAAAGAATTTCAATTTGACTTTATATTTATGCTTAGATAATGCCAACTTCATGTTAATTTCAAAGATATATCATGCCCCCAAAACATGTACAGCTTTTTGGCCCAGGAGTACTTCTAAATACATTGTGTATAATAGCATCATAGTGACCCATCGCAGTGTGAAATGAACTATCATTATCATAAGTGTGATGACGGAGAAATGAACGATCATTGAACTACTATTATCACAAATGTGGTGACAGAGAGATGCTAGACAGACAGTGAGGTACGTTTTACCTGCGAATAATCTCCCACACCTGCTTGGCCTTGCTGATAATTTGGTAGCTCTCCTTCCTGTCTGTCTGCTGACGGTTCAACTTCAGCTCCTTCTTCTGCTGTTTAAACTCACTCCATTTAGGCTTCTTGGCCTCTGAGCCTAAGCAAATGAACAGCCAAAGATATAAATAATATGCTAATATATACATAATGGTATGGCAACAGGTAGGTTGCCTTCAAGTCCTACCTTCTTCTCCACCCTTCCCATCAGGATATTCCCTTTTGACGTGAAACTTTCCCTCGGTTGGTTTCTTGTTTAAAAATTTCTGAGGAGCACCTTTGCCCCCTGTCTTCTCAAATCGGCTCTTTTCGCCATTGTTGGGCTTGAACGGCCTCTTAAACGTCGGTCTGCCGTCTGGTTTACCGGCATATTTACCGCCTGGTTTGGTTGCAAACTTTCCTGTGGGAGTAGGAAGTAGTAAACTTAATATCACCCTATCCATGAAAACCTAAAACTGCATTGTGATTACACCATTATCAGGAATCCATGACGTTTGCAGCCCCTAATATTAATGTTATTTGTAGAACTGTACGGTTTTTTTTAATGAAAATTTTACGATTTTAGATTATAAAAGTGCGTTAGTCAAACAAATAACTAAATGAGTTAACAAATGGCTTACCTTTTGATTTGCCATCTTTAAATGATTTGTGGGAAGATTTCTTGCCCTCACTTTGTGGGAAGACTTTTTTTAAAAGTGTATCATCCATTCTATAAAACAATGATAATAATAATAAAAAAAATCAAGACAAGAAAACAATCTGCTTTTGTGGCTAAGATGGATACATTAGCTTTCTCGCTAACTTGCTTACACTTTTAAATACAAGAGAAACCAAAAGCTTTCACATACATGTAACACGATGTTAAAGCTAATAATGTGTTAGATGGATTTATAGCTGCAAGCAGATCTGACAACGATCAAATGCTATTATATTTTAATGTACTGTTAATAAATTGCTCACGTTACCTTCCCATGCGTTCTATACCGATGTGCTTTACGGCAGAATCCGTCCAATAAGGGAAAACGATCGTGACTTCGTTCACGTAAAACTCGGGTTTTGCTTTTACGACAATGAAATACATAACACGACATTTAAACCCCCTTTCCTTCGCATTCTATAATTCCATTGTATTGATTTCATTTTAAGCAAAGAAAGAGGCAGAGGGCAAAGTTTTTAAATTATTATTTTTATTGCCTGAAATTTACAAAAAAAAAGATTTCTGACACACACCCAAAGCTGTAATTGATAAAATAGGATTTTCCACTACACATACGATACGCCATTGTGTCCCAAACTGCCTATGAATATTCTTGGAGTAAATAATTTAACAATCTTTGGTTTCTACTAGTTTTCTCTTTTGATAAGTTATGTATTTATTCAGGCCTTTTATGCAATACTTAAACATTCTGAGATGCACATGTCGATGCCATGTGTTTGTCCTTTTTCTTGACCAGCCGATCCTCAGGCATACCTTTAGTGAAAACCAAATTAAATCAATCTGTCAATAACCATTACATTATTATATAACATTATCCAAAACCAAAACTATAAACATGCTTAATCATTCCACAGGTTCACGAGCAGGATTTAGCCACAGTTGTTTATGCTACAGCTGGACAGCCGATATAAAGGATTTGCTCTCTCCTTCTTCCCAGTTCATAGCCTGATATTGGCGAGTACATTACCTAGCCTATTCCTGTGCCACGCATGCATGCTTCCTGGTTCCTGCTGCCGTGGCAACAAGTCTACTCTGACTGGTCTGGGGGGGGGGGGTCACACCCCTCTCAGCTCCTGGGGGGAACATTTACCAGCCGGGCAGCTGGGAGGGCACCCTACAAACAGACACATACAAAACGGGCCAATCCAGGGGCTGATGCAACCACCATCAGAATCCTACAGCCTTTGACATCCAGCGTAAAGAAGGAAGGCTAGGTGAAATTATACAATTTTGGTTTTTGCATTTTGATTGTATTTGGTATTTCGTGTCACTCATTCCTTATGAAACCCAGCCAATTCTCATCTCTCAGATTTCTATCTGCAGATTAAGATGAGATACTATGGGAAGTTTGAGGTGTGATAGTGTATCAGGCTGAGGCTGGTGTTTTTTATAAGGATGTTTATACAGACTTCTCTTGTACTTAGAAGTGCTAGCTCAACCATACTGTGCCAGAGGAGGAAACCTGTTTGTATCAGGAGCTGCTGACCTGAAGAAAAGATTTTTGAGGTCCAAAGTGTTGCCCGACCTGAAGCCTGATTGGTCCACCACGGCAGTGATGATGATGTCATAGCTCTGCCTGGGAGAGAGAGAAAGGACTGAATAATCACAAGCAAACAAGAGGCAATACAGAAATCCTTCTGTCTCCTCCTAAAACTGAACACACTCACTCTTAACTTTGCAATAGCTAAGCAAAACATATATAACTAAATGAATCAAACTACATGACTAGTCTTCCACAAAAACACTGCAACCTAAACAATGAAAGGGTTACCGGCCCACACTGACCTATCGTTGGCAGAGAGCAAGACGGTACCGGACAGAGTCTGGCCCAGCTTGGCAAACAGGGGCGTCTGGAGCAGGCAGCGGACCTGGTACCAGTGGGTCATGGGCTCTGTTGGGGCTGTGGACAACCACACACTGGATCTGCAGAGAAGAGTGGGCAAAGTTCTGTTTGTCTGCGACTCCTGTTTTTATAGTTAAAGAAGGATGGACGTTTGTATGCGTACGTACTTGGACCCTACAAAGGCTAAGTCAAACCAGAGGGCTAATCCATGTACAAGGCCAGACTGAAGGAGATGAAAGACGAATGGAATCTCCATCCTGTATAACACTCACCCACACACACACACACACAAATACACATACACACACACACACGTGCGTGCACACACACGCACACGCACAAACACACACACATACTCGCACACAAACAGAGAGACAATGAAATTATGCAATATTATAATAACTCTAGTGCGAAGGTCACACGCTGTGAGTGCATAAAGAGTTTAGTTTGACAGACGACTGGTTTGTCACCTGTGAATCTCTTCCACCTTAGCCTCCAGAAAGTTGATGCAGTGCTTCACTGACTTGGCCATCAGAATATGAAATTCAAAGGTATCCTGTCAAATTGTACATGGAAATAAATGCAATATTGACCCTGGTCGTATTGTCTCTTTCACAGTTAGATAATTAGATTAAGCTTGCTAAATGGAGGTGTAGTAGGGGACTCTCACCACAATAGGCTGCTTATAGAATTCATCCACAGCTTCGCAATGTAGACTGCCCAGGTTAACGCCATAGAAACATCTTTGGTGCCTAAAAAGGGAATAAAACACACACTCACACACACACACATACACACACACACACACAGACACAGACACACACACACACACACACACACACACACACACAGCAGACGGCTGTCGTCTCAGGTCTGTCCCACTTGAACCGCGTGTCAGCGGCAGGAAGCCAGCCCCGCGCTTGTTTGACTCCATCAGGAGGCCATGCGCAGCGTTTCCTTTCAGGAAGACGCCCCCGCATCGGGGGGGAAACCTCCCAGCGCTCCCTCTGTCCTCCTGTCATCCCGCACGGTGCTCCCTCTCCCGCACCCCTTTAATTGCCGCTTCCCGATGCCGCCGTGACAGCGTCACAGTCAGCATCTCTGACTAAAGGAACTGGAACAAGGGCGGCAGGAGAGAGAGAGAGAGAGAGAGAGGGAGAGGGAGGGATAGAGGGAAGGAGAGAGGGAGGGAGGAAAAGAGAGCGGGGGGGGCACTGTCCCTATGAGTTTCCTGGCGGAGGGGGGGGTCCTGTGAGGTCCGTCGGCGGAAGAGGAGGCCGGAGGTAGACCCAAGGAGGAGAACCGCCTGCCATGACGGGGGAGTAAGCAGGAACACCGTGCGCATTAAAATGGAAAACGTTCCCTGAACTCACGCTGCTAACCGTCAACCTACAAAGATATCCATGTTATGTGAGGCCTCTTGATGTCAACAGCCAACCTTGGTTTCAGGCTGTTATTCAGCCTGGTTTTCAAGAGTTGTTCTTTAGGGGGTGGGGGTGGTGGTGTTGGTTAAGGCTGGTTATCAGGGGCTTTTTCAGGCTCCCTGCAGTTGTCGAAGCTCCTCCAATGGAGGTAGTAGACACGGCCAGATGCAGTGTTTGGGGCCAGTTGCCCCTGGTAACCAGCCTTGGGGAGAATCTATGTTTGGATATGTGAGTTGATGATGAGTTCAGATATACTTAGATTTGTGAGTGAGTGTGTGTGAATGTGTGTGTGTGTGTGTGTGTGTGTGTGTGTGTGTGTGTGTGTGTGTGCGCACGCGTATGTGTGTGTGTGTGTGTGTAAGCGAGAGACAGGGAGCTGTCGACGCACTTCTATCCCTTCCTCCACTGCAGCTTCGTC
>JAVQJS010045806.1:0-19342 GCA_036024795.1 Galaxias rostratus | reverse complement strand
ATGGTCGAAACTTGTCTCCATGGTGTCGGGGGGGGGGGGGGGGGGGATTGGGGGATTTGAATGTGAGACCACACAAAGGCAAGCCTGTTGTTTCTGGTTTGTTGTGTGGCAGAGACATGCCTCCTCCTTGGGACTGGACACAGGAAGCACAGTCAGAGCTGCTCTGTCAGTTGGGGGGTGGGGGGGGGGGGGGGTGGCAAGGTCGTGTGGAGTAAGTCCTAGACCCTCACTGCCACAAGAATGTGACCCCTCAAGTGTTCCACACTCTCCCATAGCTGAGAGCTATAAATGCATGCTCTAGGGAGCGTTTCCTATAGCGGCGTTTTTGTTTTAAGTTGAACGACAATTGTAGACATTAGTCCACTTGCATATGTTACTTCAGCCGCAGTATGCAAACTACATAACCCTAGAGCTACTCTATGACATGCAAAACAAATGCAATATGTTTACCAGTGTATTAAGTCTCTTTGTTTTGTTCCAGTCAATCATCACACCTGTACCGTGCAGTGACGTTTTGGTGAGCCAGACTGAGCACACATAATACATGGGTTATGGGTTCCGCCCCTCTGCCAGGTAGATTTACGAGAGTGCAGTGAGAACCATTCTGTTAGCACAGTGAAAGGGAATAATTAGAGCTGGCTAGCCCGGGGAGCAAGGAAGCCCGGGGATGGATTAAGACACCTCTTCCAACTGCTTGTCCTATGTAGCTCTGAGACCCATAGAGAGCTTGAAGTGGCTGGGGAAAGGTTAGCTTCTCCGTCATCGAAGAACATACTCAACGTTGCGGCTGTTAGGTGTCGAATAATTATTCATTATTCGGTTTGCAGTAGGTTTGAGCCCTCGGAGACTTGAGAGATGGAATCAGTATGCAGCTCAGGCATTAAAGGAATACAAAAAAAAGCCAGATAAGCGCTCAGGATCACAGCTTGATTCATCACTGCTGCAGTGATCCAGACTGAGCCTGACCTGACCACAGGACTTTTCCTTTCGTGTTACCTGGATAGACAGGCCCCGAACCAACTTTGGCGGTTTTATCCTCTCCCGGCAAACAATAATTTCTCTCCAGGTGAAAAGAAAAAAGCCACACCGTTCCTCTGTGTTTGTTTTTTGCTTTATCTCTCTCTCTCCGCCGCTCCTCCCGTGTATTGACCGGGAAGGGATTCGTCGGAGCGTCGGCGTCAGATGCAGAGCCACAGCGCAGCGCTGTCACGGCGGCTCTCCACCGTGGCCCCCGGCCCGAACAGTTCCCCCCCCCCCCCCCCCGCTGTCTCCTAACACATGTTTCCGTCTGTCTTCCAGCCTGAGCGAGAGCTTCTTCATGGTGAAGGGCGCAGCGCTGTTCCTGCAGCAAGGCAGCAGTCCCCAGGGCCAGAGAGCACACCCCCACCATAAGCATGCAGGTGAGAACCGACCAACGCAAGGCAAGGAGCCGCCACCCGGCCCGCAACATGCATCGACGAATCCGCAACTCAAAACTTTGATTTAAAGTGTGTCCGCCGGAGGCGAGTGTTAGTTAGCTTAGCGCCAACCGGGTTCACACTTAAGGTCACCCTACCGTGCAGAGGTCCATGAGAACAGTGCCAGCGGGTTACATACCAAGGGGAGGTGACGGGACAACGGCATTCTGGGTATTCTACGCAGGTCCTAGGCCTGTTGTAGATTAGCAAAGCAGATTAATGGTTAAAGCCAGTACGTGGCAGAGCCGTGCAGCTTCTGACACCTGCCTAACATCTGTGCTCTGAGCTTTTTAAAAATACTCCAGGGCGCTTCGGAGCCAGAGAGCGGTCCGTCAAAGTTTCAGGAGTGTTTGGCTTACTGTTGCGGTTGAATAGGCTAGATGAAATGTGTTTTTGCAAAGTCTCGTCTTGTTGTTGAAACAGTCAATTCAGTTGGAAAGGTGTGCGTCACCTTGTACATTCGCTGAACTGAGGGTTGGCCGCCGGCCCAAGTGTTTTGCGTCGGGAGGTAGTTACCGGAGGACTCAGTCATGCGCTTCGTATGGAGGAAGTAAGCTGGGTCACTGGGGAATGAATTAGGCCACAACGTATTCTCTGTGGAGGTTGATCAGTGAACAAATCTGTTTTTTAGAGAGAGGTTTACACATGGCGTAGATACTGTATTGTGGTATTACAATGCCTTAGCGGTGAACTGTCTTAGGTAACCGATACCCGGACAAGGCGTTATCTAGTTATCTAGAATCAGATGTACTTTAACAAATGCAAAGGATAGCTGCGGCTGGAGAGAATGCTTGGGATGTTCAGCTCCGCGTGTGAGTCGACTGAAAAGGCCCATAGCCCACCAGAATGATTAGACGAGCACAGTTAGGTGTCGGTGGATGTATGTACGTGTCTCTTTCTGGTAGCGTGTCCTCCTTAGTCGCCTCCATGTTTAGGGAGCTGCACTATAGCCCCTGGCTGTTAGGAGCGTCCGCTCAACCCATTTCTCGTTCCATTCATGTCAACAAAGAGCTGGACAAACAGGAGCCTGTTTTTCAGAGGCGTCTACCAACTGTACGTGATGATCCATGAAGCCACATGCCCCGGGAAAGCACGTCACGGCTTTCAGTGCCGTAATCAAAGCCTACACGGGAGAGTCAGTGATGTTTGGGTTCCGGTTTTGACACATACTTGGCTCCCCTCTGATATCGGTTCCTGGTAGGTGCGTCGCGCTACCCGTTTCCTCAACCGTCGTTGCCGCGGCGCCTCGCCTCGGGCGTGTCGCGGTGTACGCAATGGCACGCACACGCGGAGGGCGACCGAGTTTGTCTGGCGTGGCCTCACCGTCAGCTCGCGTTGTGATCGTCAGGTTGCGTTGTTATCGGGGAAGGTGCAGCTCGTCGACTGACGTCGTGGTTCCGTGCCAAACATTGGCATGTGGCCAGTGCCATGGCAGGTAACAGCCAGGAGGTTTGAGGGGTTAATTTCATCTATCCAGCTATCCATTAGCTTTACCGCTTATCCAATGCTGGGTCGCACGGAGGGACTGAAGCCTATCCCAGCCAACATAGGGCGAGAGGCGGGGTACACCCGGGACAGGTCGCCGGCCTATCACGAGTGGGAGGAGGAGGGGGTTCATCTCATATGGCGTGTTATTATGCTCAACACCAGGGAGCACTGTTTCCTCACGTTAATACCACCACTAGTGTTTTCCCCTGCGTTGGCTTTGAAAAGCATCACACGTGCTGCTTGTTGTCCCTCAGCACTGGGGAAGATAACCACCTCAAGTTCTCAATGATGTTCTCACTCAACAATGGCCGAGTGGTGTATGCCAAGGCTTGTCCAAACTCAGGGATTAATTACTGTGTTGACGACTAGATAGGTATATTTCCACATAAAACAATGTTCTGGTGATGACACTGCCCCTGCAAACAGATGTTGCAATGCATCGTGCTTTCTTTTTTTTAACTTCTCTCTCAACAGGCGACTTACCTCAGCACTTGCAGGTGATGATAAACATTCTTCGCTCCGAAGACAGAATCAAACTGGTGAGACAACGCACATACTCTCTCTGTCTCTCTCTCTCCCCCTCTCTCTTTCTCTCTCTTTCTCTCTCATACCCCCCAAACACAGCACACGCACACAGACACACACACACACACACACAATTATAGTCAGTGACTAACAATTTGGCTCTGTGTCATAGGCTGCCTGCCTGAATGCTTTTTATTGTGGCTCTAAGACCCGTTTGCTCACTGTAATTATTAGCTCATGAGAACATGTTTGAACACACACACGGGAGAACATTACAGAGTGTTTCCATGGTGTCTATAAAAGAGAGAGTTTTGTTAGTTTACATTACCTTGTTACCACCATGCTTTCACACTCCATTGGAGGGATGCTTTGGATGTGGGTTGGATTGGGTTGTTTTTCATGGATGCATTTCCTCAGAGGATTGGTATTTCATGGTGTAAACACATTATTCCTGAACTCACGTGGCACATACGGACATAACGAACGACAAATGTTTGTGTCGTCTTCCTCGCGCCAACGATCCGTTATCTATAATGACTTCCTGTTGTCTGTTAACCCGAGTTGTCCCCCGATACTACACTGTATCTACAGTGCCTGTGCCTGGTGATTGGTTAGGGCTGTAACATATGGAAAGAGTGTGCGATAGAGGTGATATCTTACCTGCCTGCCGTCCCCCCCTGGGTGCAGGCGGTGCGGCTGGAGAGCGGCTGGTCGGACCGGGTGCGCTACATGGTGGTGGTGTACACCAGCGGTCGACAGGACACGGAGGAGAACATCCTGCTGGGGATGGACTTCACCAACAAAGACAGGTGCACGAAGGGCACTGGCCTGCCACCGAGCCCCGCTCTTTTGACCTCACATTTACGTGTACACACGTTATGCTAGACACCCACACACACATACACACACACACACACACACACACCTACATATATGTACCTATCTAGTTTCAACAAGCTTAGTTTGGTAGAGAAATGGTGTCGTTCAATGTCTCTGTGGGGTTTCCTTTTGTGGTGGAGGCCTTCCTCAGAAACTGTGAAAGGATTTTGCATAGATTAGATTTTGTTTTTGTCTCTTGCAGTAAAAGCTGCTCTATAGGCATGGTGCTGCCTCTTTGGAGTGACACCAAGATCCACCTGGATGGGGACGGGTGAGTTAGTCCTGTCACCATGCCCCCTACTGGCCATTTAGGGGAGTGAAAAGGTGTTGATCTTTGCCACCTATAGACTAATGACTGCAATATTTAAACTAAGCTGGTTGCTTGTATACCTTGTTATTTCAATAAGATTCTATGGGACATGATTGGAGAGCAATTAGCATAACTTTAGAGGTTTGAAATTAACTTTAAAAAAGCGTTCGTGACTTCACTCAGTACAGTGTATTTAATTCGAATGTTTGACTTGCGTTCCTTCTTCAACTTCAACTCACAAAAAATTAACGTCCGCTTAGGTTATGTGTTTAGACAAACATACTGTACCTCCCGAATATTTTCCCTTGAAATAGGTTAAACCTGTCGTTTGTGTCTTTCTCAGGGGGTTCAGTGTGAACACAGCGGGCCGGACTCACCTCTTCAAACCTGTGTCTGTGCAGGCCATGTGGTGAGCGACTCACAACCTACTAAACCACGAGTATTGCATTGTATTTTATTTACTTGTATTAGATTTTACAGACCTATTTTGTTATATTCTATTAAAATGTCTGCATTAGCGTTAGGTGTCGAAGAGACACAAGTATTTCATTGCATACTTTTGCCTCTGTAAACGTTATGCATATGACAATAAAAAAACTTGAACCTTGAACCTTGAACGGCGCACGTGACCCCCGGAGCCACTGTGGTACTGCTTACAAATGTTTCTGCGGATGAATCAGTTTCCGTGAGCGTAAATCTTCAGGCTGACACATGATGCGGTCTTTACACCACCTCACTCTACTGCAGCAGCACAGGGTGTTCCGTCATGGCTGACTCACTTTGCCATCTGCTGTTGTGGGAATGCAAGTGCACTTGTGTTCATTTAGCTAGACACGGGCATTCATCAAAATAGTCTTCTCATAGTATAGGACAGAATCTCCCTGTTTGGATTGAAACCTTCACATTGTAAAAAATAATTATATAATGACGTGGTTACCTTTGCTTGTTTGCTCAGTTTCTTTGAGGTATTTGAAAGGCAATTACAAATCCCCTGCGGCACGGTGGTGCAGTGGTTAGCACTGTTGCCTCACCATAAGAAGGTTCTGGGTTCGATTCCCACCTGAGCGCCTCACACCTTTCTGTGTGGAGTTTGCATGTTCTCCCTGTGTTAGCGTGGGTTTCCTCCGGGTACTCCGGTTTCCTCCCACATTCCAAAAACATGCAGGTAAATTGGTGACTCTAAATTCTCCGTAGGTGTGAATGTATGTGTGAGATATTGAATGTCTGTGTGTTAGCCCTGCGATGGACTGGCGATCTGTCCAGGGTGTACCCTGCCTCTCGCCCGAAGTCAGCTGGGATAGGCTCCAGCCCCCCTATGACCCTGCATAGGATAAGCGGTTCTGATAATGGATAGATGGATGTATCATTGTAATTTATTGGACTGTCCATTGATGAATCGGCGGTCTTTGACGATCCGTCTCTGAAATGGAAACCGCGTGTGTCCCTCAGGTCCGCGCTGCAGATCCTGCACAAGGTGTGCGAGGTGTCCCGCAGGCACAACTACTTCCCGGGTGGCATGGCCCTCACCTGGACGGGCTACTACGACAGCTGCATCGCCTCGGAGCAGAGCTGCATCAACGAGTGGAACGCCATGCGGGACCTGGAGACCACGCGGCCCGACTCGCCCACCATGTTTGTTGACAAGTCAGTGAGCGACACACGGGACGCATCCCGTGAATACGTATAGGCGCCGATCAATAAGCGGCACGGCGCCAGGCACTGTAAACCTCCACTGCTGTCCCTTTCATATCTGTGATCATTCTTACGTTCCGTGTCTGCGATAATAGACTTTGAAATGACTGTTTACGAGGTTTCTAAAGAAATTCTTTTCTGTTTTTTTTGGCAGGCCTTCAGAGAGGGAGCGAACGGAGTGCCTTATCAAAGCCAAACTCAGAAGCATCATGATGTGCCAGGACCTAGAGAATGTCACCTCCAAAGAGGTGACCCGCCCGTTACGTCCACCCATAGTTGGTGTCCGTATTGTTTGTATTTTGTACGTGTATGCGGAATCAGCTTTCCTTCCCGTCTGTTTTCCAATTCGCTATTCCTTTCCCATTGAGCCGCTCCTACTAGAGTCAAGGTATGATGTTGATGCTGATTGTGGGAGTCCTCCCCTTAGATCCGCACGGAGCTGGAGCAGCATATGAACTGTAACCTAAAGGAGTACAAGGAGTTCATTGACAACGAGATGCTACTGATCCTGGGCCAAATGGACAAGGCCACGCTCATCTTTGACCACCTGTACCTGGTCAGTCAGCTCTAATGTGCAATACTCGTCATTTCTTTTGTATATATATTAAAAGGGGACCCTTCAGTATTGGTGTGTACCTGATATGGCCGGGGAAGGAAATAAGCAGGTGTAATGCAATCGGCACAAAGTGTACTCTTATTCGTGTTCCTTACTTTTTCCCGCTGGTTTGCAGGGATCCGAATGGAATGCATCAAACCTAGAGGAACTTCAGGAATCAGGGTGAGGTTCGCTCTAATCGAGGACCAGCCTAGTTTAAACATTCAGTAGACACAGCGGGCGTAATATGATGCTAACAAAATATATATTTCCAATCATTTTATCTTTGCCAGGGTGGGCTACATCCTGAACGTCACACGAGAGATCGATAACTTCTTCCCAGGCACATTTAGCTATCACAACATACGGGTCTACGATGAAGAAGCCACAGACCTACTGGCTCATTGGAACGAGACGTACAACTTCATCGTTAAAGCAAAGTGAGTACCCGAGTACTCGTACGAAAGAGCGAAGGCGCATGTTTATCCTTGAACCCTTTTAAATAAACTCTCTTATCCTGTCTCTTTATCTAACTTTCTTGTTTGGCGCATAAATAGGAAGAACCAATCGAAATGTCTGGTCCACTGCAAGATGGGCGTCAGCCGCTCTGCCTCCACCGTCATTGCCTACGCCATGAAGGAGTACGGCTGGTCGCTCGAGAAGGCCTACAACTTTGTCAAGCAGAAGCGGAGCATTACCCGACCCAACGCCGGCTTCATGAGACAGCTGGCAGAGTACGAGGGCATTCTGGATGCCAGGTACAGCAGCGTTTCCCCCTGACGGCCTCCCCAGCTCTGCTGCCGGCTTTGTGTGTTGAGTGCAGTGAATCTGTGGTGAACGTTTGTTCCCTCCGTTTAGCTACGTCTTCAGTTCGAGGGTCACGTTGCCTCGGGACCGTGTCGTGTGGCATAACCTCCTCGTCTTATGTTTGTACCTTCACACGCAGCAAACAGCGGCACAACAAGCTGTGGCGTCCCGACGGCGACGGCGAGCTGTCCGAGGGCCTGCAGGCCATGTCCGGGTGCTGCGGGGGAGAGGAGGCCGGCCACCCCACCCCGGAGCCGGGCATGTCCCCCTGCTGCGAGGCGGCGCTGTCTGACCGCGGCGCGGCCGCTCGCCACTCCCCCCGACGGACCGTGGGCGGGCTGGAGGTGGACCCGGCCTACAACAACTACTACTTCCGCCGGCTCTCCGACTCGGCGCTGGACAGCGAGCCGTCCACGCCGGTGCGCGGGCCGCCCCTCCTCAACATGGACAAGGTGTTCATCGAGATCGAGGACGTGGAGCGCGACGCCCTGCTGGAGGACGAGGACGGCCTGCCGCCCCACCTGCTGGCCCCCGCCGGGGCCGGGACGGCAGCCCAGACCTGCTGCCGGGGCGCCGAGCCCCTGGAGGAGCTGCGCCTGCGCCTGGAGTTCAGCACCGTGGAGGAGGAGGACGAGGAGGAGGTGCAGAAGGAGGAGGCCGAGATGGAGGCGCTCATGCGACCCGCGGGAGGGGGCGGGGCGGGGGGAGATGGCGACGGGGAGGAGGCCATGGTTCAGGACGTGGAGGATGAGGGGGGCAAAGAGGACAGTGGGCTGGACCTGGCCGCCTTGAACGAGAACTCCAACAACAACAACCACCGCCTCCTCCATGCCCTACACCACCTGAATGTAAGTGTTGTGGTCCTTGGGGACCACCAGTAGTGAGCGCTCCCGTTTAGTTTTACTCCCACATTTCTGATTGAAGGAAGATCAATCCAAAGCCCTCTTATTTTTGGATCCCCTGTGATCTGCCTTGTGGAGGATTCATAGAGTACACAGGAACGTAACCTGTCCCTTCCCCTGACTGACTGTGTCCTGTCTCTGTTTAGGACACTTCTCCATCAAAGCCTCCTCCGCCAGCCAAGCCTTCCTGCCTCTCTCAAACGATTAGCACACCTAGGCTGCAGAGAGTGGCTTCCCCAGGCCAAGTAGCTGACCTTTGCCTTAAACTCTCACCGCTCACCGGCGTCTGCACGGACGCCTCCAGCACCACGACCCCTGTGTCCTCCTCCTCCCCAGGCGTCCCCTGTTCCCCTGTGCTGGTGGTCCGCCCCTGTGGTCCTCTGCCTGCCTGTTCAGACGGTGCTACCCCACCTACCACCGCTCAATCCGCGTCCTCGCCCCTCCCCGCACAGCCCCAGGGTAGGATGGGTGTGTCGGGGCCTGGGATCGAGAACCAGGACCGTCAGTCGCTAGAGAGGAAGCATCAGACCGAGTGCAGGAAGTCGTCTGGAGCTCCTGAGGCCCACCCTGAGTTAATGAGGGCTGACATAGAGGAAGTGGAAGAGGAGGATGGAGAGGAGGAGGGGGCTTGTGCCGTAGCCTGTGTTGGCCAGCTACAGGACACCCTGGTCCAGCTGCAGAGGTCTGGTCTGGTTCGACGGAGAGCTGAGCGACTGGAGAGGCTCTCCAGCCTTTCCCAGGAGGGGCTTCTTCCCCTCCAGCCTTCAGACACCTTCCCTGGGTCCGAAGAGCCCTCAGGCTCCACAGAGGAACAGGTGGAACTACCCGTCTTCCCAGGGGACTTCCCCAAGTCCTCCACGCCGTGCCAAGTGCGCTTGGAGCCTCTGGTGGTGGTGGTCCCTCTGACCAACGAGGCCTTGTTAGGTGTGGTGGGCTCTGGGGGGCTGACGCCCACCTCGTCCCCCCACGGCTCCACGCTCACACGCAGCTCCAGCAACGACAGCCTGCGCAGCGTGAGGGGGAAGCCCGGCCTGGTGCGCCAGCGGGCCCAGGAGATCGAGACGCGCATGCGCCTGGCGGGCCTCACCGTGTCCTCGCGCCTGAAGCGCTCCAACTCTCTGGCCAAGATGGACAGCCTCAACTTCTCCTCCGAGGACCTGTGCTCCGTGTGCTCCTCGGACGCCGGCACCCTCCTGCTGTCGCTGTCCCCAGAACCGGAGCCGTGGCCCGAGTGGGACCCCCGCTCGGCCTCGGCCCAGCCGAGACCCCGCAAGGACGTCGCCAACCCAGAGAGAGGGCTCCCTGATGTTCCCAGGAGCTGACGAGAAGGTCGGAGGTGCGGTCTTCCACCCATTCCTCCATCTACCCAGAGAGCTGGAGCGGGGTCAGACATATTTATGGAGAGGGAAGAGGTGCAATCTTAGAAGAAGAAGAAGAAAAGAAAAAAAAAAGAAATTGTGCGTGCCAATGGAATTGGTATGTCCGAACGATGGAGCCAGTAAAATATGTGATGCCAACCTTTTTAGTTGTGTGCGGCGTGTTCCATGCTGTTCCCATCAGCACCCTCCAGGTCTTTGCCACTTTGTGTCTGAAGGGGAATCATAGTGCTGTAGCTCTTTAAGTGTGTACTTACTGTAAGCCATTAGTTCAGCTCGACTTTGGTTTGATTCATGGACACAAAAGTGCCTTACCCATGAGACCCGAGGCACAGCGCTGAGTGTGTGAGTGAGGTTGCAGTGTGGGTGGGGGCAGGAACATTCCATGAAACCCTTAACATGACAGCAGTCAATTATTCCCCTAAGATACCTAATACATGCACGGTGACTACTGTATTTGCACCTACTGTAGTTCCCGGTGACATAGATGAACTTGAGTGAGTCAAAGTCTTAAACACATAAAATCGTTGGCCTGGGACTTCCTTGTTTACCAAAACGGTAAGGCTGTTATAGACAGGTTTACGGCGCCATTTTACAACATCATTGCAGTTCCTTACCAGTTGACCTGCATTTTAATTATTATTTTTTTATTGACATGGATAAGTTATCTTATGAAACCGTTTTGGATGAGAGGGTGTATGTTAGTGTGTATGCCAGATTGATTTAATGTGTGTGTGAATGTATGAATAAATGATTGAAAGAGAGGGATGAGCTTTCGCTAAGCTAACGGCACACTGACTGATCGCTGTGAAAAACGGAAACAAAAAAACAAATAGTTTTTTTTGTCTGCACTGCTTTTAACAAGTGGATACCGGTACACAACGAGATATCTTCCAAAATAACATTTGAACAAAGTAATGTTATCATCCTCGTCTTTCCCTGTATTGGCATTGGGTGCACAGGGCTTGTAGTCCTGTAGCACAGCATGAAATGGTCTTGTAATGTATGTGAGCACCTATGGTGACATGACAGCACCAATATTTTAGATAGGGAATCATATTCTTGTGAGAGCTTCCCTGGCGTAGAGGTTTTAGAAGTTGTATAGTATATAGCTTGGCATAAACAACCAAAACATATTTGATAAGAACCTGAGAGAGAGAGAGAAAAAAAAAAGCAGAAAGAATCCTGTGTACTTTTGAATCTTCTGTACCTTATCACATTTGTATGTCATTAGGGTTGCCAAGGTTTCCAATCTCATTTGTACTCATTGAAATGTGGAAGACCAAAGTTCTATGGGTGTCTTGGCAAAAAAAATCGATGCACCATTGAAGCTGTACGATATGTGAATCATTATATCAATCATTTATGTGTGTAAAGTCTGTTACATCTTTGTATTGCACCTTTGGGAGAAACAAAAGAAAGACACATGCAGAGGAGTCGGCTCCAGCTGTGCCCCTCGATGAGTACTCCTATCATCAATAGATTTTGAAAGCTTCTCATGAGCATAAAGTCAAATTGATGTTACATGCGTCACAATAGGCTACTCCACTGTTTTTGTTTTTTTTATATATTTAAGTATGCAGTAACTTTTTGTACTGTACATTTGCTGTAGTCTGAATGCATATTGCACTTTTTATGTTGGTCAAATAATGTACTGTATTGTGTTTATTATGAAAATAAACATTTTTTCATGCTTTCCGCGATTCTTAAATGTTTTTTTGAGGGTGCATCGAAAATTTGACTGGAATTTAAATTAACTTTTTGAATTTTCAATTGCCTTGGAAACATATGAAATCATTTGGTTCTATAGATGTTTCACGTGGGTTCAGAAGAAGAGCCATAATGCAATTAATATCTCGCCATTCTACGTGAAATCCCAAAAAGATAACGCAATAATTATTGTCATCACTGACACAGAGGAAATGCTTGCCTGCTTGTCGTCCGCATAAAAAACAGGACTGTTCCTTGGTTGGGGTGGACAAAAATAACTACAGTAAGTGCTTGGGTTGAGACTTGGCACTAGGAATTGTGGTGGCCTGCGTCTTAAAATGCATTACATCATTGTGCCCCATCTGTATACCTTGGCAGCAATGTGGTGTTTCAGCAGCATACTTACGTAACGTTTGGCTGCACGGCCTGGTTTGCATGACATCAATGAAACACAGGCTTTGGTTTCTCTCAGACTGCATGCCAGCACATGTGATTAATGAGGAACCAGACTTCATAAAATGGTGTGTGTGTGTGTGTGTGTCTACTATAAGAGGGCTGCTGAGGCCATCCATGCATTCTTGTTGGAATGCTTTGAAAGCTGGTGTAGTTTTGACGTTTTGAAAGAAAAGTTAATACAATTTAATGCTGGCTCCAGAATGTTTTAAAGGAGCCAGATGAGATGTTTTTTGATCGCTTCTGTTTGCAATGTATAGCTTTTGTACCAGGGTCTCACAGTATGTTAATTACTTATGTATGAATTGTCGTATTGTAATGAAGAATGCATACCGGTATTCATTTTTTTGGAGCTGGATATCTAATGACAACATTTTCACAGAGGTTGATGGGTGAATGCTGTGTTGGTGTTTTATTTGCATGACACAACTTCCCCAACTTGTCATTGAGCACATTTCAAACACAAGCTTTAACAGCAGTGAACCACTCAACAATAGTTTGTATTGGAGGAAGAGGGCTGGATGTCTGAACACTACAAAACACAGTTAGTGCTAGCTGGCCGCATGCTCAGCCTCTCTTCCCGTTCCCCAGACTATGTTACTGGTGAATTCTTGGCGGCCATACCTCCCCCTTTGTTTTACTATCTGCCTAAGTATCCTGTTTTGGATGTTACTATAGAGACGAGGGAAAAAACATTGAAATTTCTCTTGACATTGTTCTGGTCTTTTTTTCCCCCCCTTCAGTCCTGGATGGTCTGGGGCCCTCATTTACCATTAATGTGGTTCACAGTCACATAAGAGAGGAGGAACTTGACCTCTAGCACACTCCAAACACATTCTTTGACTGACTCCTACTTTTTTGAAACGATTTTCTGGCATGAACTCTTTTGAGTGAGTGTGCCATGGTAGAAGGAGTTTGTAAACGTTTGAGCTAAAAAAAATAAACAAGGTGAAGTGAAGAGTTATTGTGTCAGGACCTCTTTACCTCTGAGTCTACAGATCCAAGTAGCTCAAGTCTCTCCTAAATTAACCTGAAAGGACATTACGCTAGTATCCTGATTTGTCTGCAAACTGTTGAACAGAAACACAAACTGTTGATTTCCAACTAATTCTCTCCAGAGAGGTTTGAGACATTTAAACGAGTTTCCATTTCCCATCTCAGTGGCTGTGAGAGAGGTTCACGTATTATATTAGGTAGCTGGAGTGTGACATCACATGTTCAGAATATAAGGATCCCATTGCTAAGGCAAGTGAGGGAGGACTCAACACAACCAACTAACCATCAACAAAGAGCAGTCTGTCAGTCCAGAGAGCGCAATCGGCTCGGCAACGTCTTACCGGTGAGTGTCCACTCTCAGGCTGCATCAAGCAGGGCAGGGCAATCGTAAAGCATAGGCTTCACACTCCAGTAGCTTCCAGGCCATGATCCACAACCTTTTCGTGTCTTGGCAGGTGATTATTGAATAATGAAAATGTCTTTCACAATGCTCAAGGAACCTCATGTTATTAGCCAAGGGTTCTTGGTTTGCTGGTATTCCGCATTCTCTTTGGTCCGGCTATGCTGTGTTGAGGCTGCAGAGGCACAAGGCAATCAAGTGATCTGCCTCAGGCAGTCAGGGAGGAGGTTAAGGAACAAAGTGTTGGTTGTAGACAGGGCCGTGTTCGCTACCTAGAGGGTAGCGGAGCTTCACGTTGAGTCCTTCCAGGGGCCTGCAGGTTCTGAGGATTGATGGGAACATTATAGTGTATCTACAGTGATGTGATCAGGGTTCACATGACATGGTAGCTGAGGATAAGAGAAGTGCCGATGGGCAAAAGAAGATTTTACATGTATAACAGTGTAATAATTTTGCAGGGCTACTTCGTGCATGCTTTATTTGCTGTGCTTGTAAAAAGAAATGTATTCATTAACAGCAGACTTTGATCATCAAATCAGATCATTTTCTCTTTCCATTACAACATTTTACAAAACATACCATGGATCTTTTCTGTTGTTTTTTGATTTGTATAACAGACCTACCAGAAATTTGGTAGCAAGCCATATGGAGTATCTCTAAAGTACTATTGGAGTCAGATGCTTTGGTTGTTAGTTAGTGTGCTTCCTTAGTCATGTCTCTACTAAATGCAGGCCTGTCATGTGATGAAGAGGCAGCCACATGCTATGCAACACAGGGAGTGTGAGTTAGGGCATTCACAGAAAACAGACTCTGAATCAAGAGTTTGTTTATGCTTCACTGTTGTCTATGCTTACCAATGTACTCTCCTCGCGGAGAATTTACTTTGCGCAGCATACTTGGGATTGACAGACACAGATTGACACGCTATCTAGCAACTGTTTCTGCATGATGTCACTTCGCAGTTGCATCACCGGCAATTATTCTTGTATGTCTGTTATGTGTACTATCAGCAAGACAAATGCCTTCTTGGGTTTATTATTTGTCTGCAATAAAAAATAAAATTACGACTCTTCTAAATTTGCACACTCTTGAGGTCAGGGAATGTATCTAAAAAACTGTACATAACTGTTAAACTGTACATAATAAGATGAACAACGGATATTGAATCATATCTTCCTTCATAACATGACTTTGAAAGAACGTTAACAGCCTGGAAAATAAATAGCATGAGGGGAAGAAGTTTGTTTGAGCTTGTAAGCCTCCATAGATAGTGAAAGGGATTATTTGATCAGTGTTTGCCCAGAAAGATTGAATCTTCTTATGTGCCTTTCCCCGATTTGTCCCACAATCTGTCACCATTTTACAGCTGTCTCTCCTAGTTGAATTATATTCTAGATGCTGATTGTTTTTTTCCTAATTTCCCATTTGTTTTTATACCGTGTCATAGTTACAGTGCACTATACTGTGACTCAATGTAATAGCCCTAAATCAAATCCTTCACAGCATCAGAGCAAAATTGAGAAATTTACAAGTCAAGGTCTTTGAGAAATCTTGTGACTTCAATGTATTTCCAAGCAGAGTACTTGCAGTCATAAGAGGTTAAAATTGTTAACGCCAACCTTTTCATGTTCAGATGCAAAGTCACAACATGTTACAGCAGACGGGTTCTGCACACTGTAATACAGTACTGATGTTAAACATGTTTGGTAGGTGCTTGACTTCACTGCTTCTTTTCATGCCAAGGACCAAGAATTTAATACACGTTTCCTTCCTTTCACCCTCATCCACTATTGTTTACTGTGAGAGACAGAGTCAGAGAACTAAAGGCAGACATTCAGAATGAACGAGAAAGTAGCGGTTCATTCCCGGGTTTATGGCCAGAGCAATACGTCTCGGCTGGCATGCCTAAGCCATGGCATCATTTGGGAGGACTAGTCTTTTATTGTGAGGTTAACAGCATGTCTTTCTCCACAGACTATAGTATGGGACAAAACCAAGACAAATTGGAGGGCGGCGAGCAGGCCTGCAGTGAAGGATCCGAGGACAGAGTGCCAGGCTCTGACCCTGGGGACACGGGCAGGGAGACGGGTGGTATCTTAGAGGGAGGAAGCTCCAGTGAGGAGGCCAGTCATGCCGGGGAGGACTCGGGGCAAGCAGCCGCTCTGAGTTTGGACGACGGCCCAGGCGGGAAGGCAACAACACCTTCTATTAAGAAAAGTGTAAGCACACAGAAAGGGGTGAGTCCTTCCACTGAGGGGGAGGTGAGAGAGGGAGGGGCTGGAGGAAGGGGAGGAGGAGAGGAGGGAGGCAGGGCTGCTCCGCTGGCTCCACAGGAGCCGGACAATAGTCAGAACCCAAAGAGTAGCGCACAGAGTGAGGAGAAGGCCAGGGAACACAGATTTTTTACCCAAACTAAAAGAGAGAAGACCATCGAGGCCAAGAGCAAGATGGACCATCACTTTGAGAGAGAGCACACGAACCAGGAGGAAAATCTCTCACCTGCTAATTCTGGTGACCATGATGAGGAGAGTAGTCCTGCTTTCGAGGAGACGATAGGCATCGTCTCAATGGTTGATGGCACCATGGAAAAAAAGGAGGAGGCGGCTTTGCTGGAAATGACGGGTGGGGCTTACGCTGGACCTAACGATGACCTCACCCAGCGGGTAGGAAGCAAACTGTTGCTGTCTGCAGAACAAGGCCAAGATGAGATCACTGTGGCCGAAGAGGAGGATAAAGACACTGAGTGCGGTGGTGACACAGAGGGCCGTTTGAGGGACACGAAGGAAACGCCTACTAGTGAGGCCCTGCCTTTGAAAAACATTATGGAGAGAGAGTCACTGTTTGCCGCCGGCGATAACTCTTACCACGCTCCTCCAGCAGAGAGTGTAAACGTTTGCACATCAGGGGAAAAGATTATCAAAACTCAAGTCAGGCGCTGTGAAGATGAGGGGAGGGTCTCGACCGATGAAGCGCAGTTCACGCCAAACCCGATTGAGCCACCTATACGAGGTGAACCAGGACAGAGGGTGGAGGACGGCGAATCCTCTGGAGACACGAGTCCGGTCCATGCAGTCGCGCCTATCAAGCCGAGTTCTATTTTAGAAAAGCTCCTCAGGAGAAACAGAAGCTGCACATCGCCGGTTCTGCTAAACGAAAGCGAGTGTGACGCCAATGAAAAGCCTGACTCTGGTGCGGAACAGAGGGTGACCTTAAGGTTGACCCCGAGCACAGAAAACGCGCTGGCAGGAGAAATGCCAACAGCAACACAAACAGTGGATGATATCCCGGAGCCCCATTCTTCTACTTTCAATACAGCTGAAACACTGTGTGATAATAGCAAGGTTAAACCATCATCATCTGTATGCTCAACAGAAGAATCCTCTGTAGAAAGCTCCGCTAGTAATGTGTGTCAAAATAAAGGCCAGAAAATACCCGAGGCAGAGAGAACACACAATAATACAATAGACACTCTCTGTCAGACCACAGAGAGAGAAAAT
Organism: Galaxias rostratus; assembly: GCA_036024795.1. Classification (NCBI taxonomy): domain Eukaryota; kingdom Metazoa; phylum Chordata; class Actinopteri; order Galaxiiformes; family Galaxiidae; genus Galaxias; species Galaxias rostratus. The sequence goes on along the minus strand of JAVQJS010045806.1, from coordinate 2,255 downwards.
GCCACTGATACATCATGCTCTGAGGTTGGGATGTTACAGGTGGCCGAGGCGGATTGGAAACAGAATACAGGAATATTGGTCACAGCGACAGGTGCGTCGTCCTACCAGAAGGGGGAGGACAAGGGAAACCCATCTGAAGCTCAATCAGAGGAGAGAAAACAGTCCAACATAGCAAGTGAATTCGGCACACACTCCACACCGAGTATCACCTGCAAAGATAAAACGTCTTCCTCTCATGTGACGGAGGTCGTTATTGAGGAGACCAAGTCTCCATCCAACAGCAAAGAAGATGATCGAACAAAAGAGCCCCTCTGTGTAGATGTTGCTGAGGCCCCCGCTGCCATTCCCCTGTCAGAGCTGGACACCACAACAGACCAGGAAACCTCTGGTATAACATGTATTCCACTTCCTGTATGTACTGAGCCTGTGGATGGCGCCAAGACAACGAACGACCCACCTAATACTGATACGGTGGCCATCGTGGTAGATGAGGAGAGAGCTCCAGTGAAGGAGCCACAGAGTGATGACAACACCAACAGAGAGGAGAGTCTTCCATCTGAACACGTGACTTCAAATACAGAGAACGACAGCTCAGGTGAAGCCGATGAGAACGTTGGTAAGGAGACGGATGAAGCAGTCTCAGAGAGAGGCAAAGGCCAAAGTGTTCCCAAACCTAGGCCCGTTTCAGAGCTCATCAAGGAGACCATTCAACTGCACGAAAAGCTAAAGCAGCAGGAGCGGCCTAAGCCACCGGAAGCCAAGCCTGATGGAGCTCTAGAGCAAGCACAATCTGTCAAGGTGGCACAAATGAAGGCGGCTTTTGACGCCGCCCAAAAATCCCCAGATAAGGGACTTGAGAGGAAACCTTCAGTGAGGAAAGGTAAGGGCATTAATTTGAAAATACTGTAAACTACCTGTAAATGTTGTCAATGTTGTTGATGTGGATGCATTGCAACTACTATACGGTAAAGCAGATTCAGGGATCTAACAGGGTTTTTTAGCATCTTTAATAAAAGCACAATGAATAAGATTAATTTGACCACTGTCAAAAGACTTACTTGAGTAAGTAAACCTCAGAAAACAAGAAAAACATATTTATTTTTTAGATAAAATAAAAATAAATTGGAATGATACAACAGAGTTTTTAGGAAAAGTCACACTTTCTTCACTGAAGCTGGAAATGCATTTTGTAAAACGATGCCATCTTGTGGCTTTACAAAACAATGATCTATGATGAATGTTTTATTTTATGCACTATTTGGAATTGATTAAAATTAACCAAAACTAAATTAAGCACATATAAAAAAAAGAACCAATTTTGCATGTAAAGTTTTGTTTTTGTTGATTATGAAATGGAGGTGGAAGCCATGCTCAAGCATTATTGTACCAAACAAGCTTCGCCAGCTTTAATAAGGGAGGGAATGAGGAGGGGCGGTACAACTTCCCAACCGCGCAGTGACAGTCGAAAAGAAGCGAGCACTCAAGCAAGTCGTCAGCGGCTTCAGTAGTGTGGAATCGGCTGGATAAACGTTGGGCTGCCCCATTTCAGATTCATTCCGCTGTCAGGGATATTTTTTAAACTAATATCTAGAAGGTAAGACTCAATTGAGAAGTTGCCTCGATTTAAGGCAAAGCATTTGCATTATTATTATATTTAATTTTGCACGAACGTTGATGGGAGTTCTTACGCTCATTTAGCCATACTCCAGAGTGGGCTACTTGATATTGAGACGAGCATGCGCTTGCTATCCTAGCTAACAAATTCCGATCGGCTATCTTAGCTGTAGGTTTGTTTACAAAGCATGTAAATTAGTCATTCATAACGTTTAAACTAAATATGTGTTGTGTGTACTTATTTTGTTTGTTATGCGGGCCATTTTCCCTTTTATGCAAAATGTATTCAATGCCGGGGTGGGGTAGCAAGATAGAACGTCACGTCACCTTAACCCAATGTATTCCATTGTCGTCATCCACGAGAAATGAAGAACAGAGGGAAGATGCATTATAGCTTTATACTAGATTACTTTCGCTGAACAACTGCCAGTTCAATAACATTTAATTCTATTATTATTATTATTATTATTGTTTCGCCTGTATAATAACTAAATAAACTAGATCAATTTATCTACAGGTTTATACCTTTTTGTAGTTATGTCAATATAGAATGCAGGTAAAAGGAGGAAAAATAAAACGGGTGTTAAAGATTTCCGTCTGTGACCTATTTAAATTGTCCATGTATGTATGTATGTATGTAT
>JAVQJS010045727.1:0-16674 GCA_036024795.1 Galaxias rostratus | reverse complement strand
TCCTTCCTTCCATCCCTCTGTCACTCCTTTCCTCCCTTTATCCCTCCATTAATTGAGGCGTGAGACAGGCCTGCAGAATGGAACTCCTTTCATCATATTTACAAACCCCGCCCTCCCTCCATCCCTCCATCCCTCCCTCCTTCCTTTCTTCTATCCCTCTCTCCCTCCATCCATCCCTCCATCCCTCCCTCCCTCCTTCCTTCCATCCCTCCGTCCCTCCTCTCCTCCCTTTATCCCTCCGTTAATGGAGGCGGGCGACAGGCCTGCGGGGTGGCACTCATCTTCCGTTTCTGCTGGTTGAAGTTGTCGATGATGACACCGATGAAGAGGTTGAGCGTGAAGAAGGAGCCAAAGATGATGAAGATGACAAAGTATAGGTACATGTAGAGGTTGATCTCCTTGACTGGCTGCTCCTCCACCTGGACAGGAAATACAGGGAAAAAAACAAACGAATCAACAGGAAATAGAGGTGCTGCTCCTCCACATCAACAGGAAGTCAGATGAATGAATAAACAAACAAACAGGAAGTCAGATTAATTAATAAACAACTAAACGGGAAGTCATACAATATGCTTTTCCTTCACGTCCACCGAGCGCCAATCGAACAACCCCTCATTTTCAAAACATTTATTCAAAGTCGCTGACTAACCCAATGGAGTAGTCTCACACTCTCACAGAAAACTCATGTTCAGGCCAGCTTTTTCCCTCCTCGTCACTGGCTGCAGCTATGACGTCACGTTGCTCCAGCAACGCATCATCACGCCACGGCAACCATCACTGGGCCCACAAACTCATTCATAAATATGTGGCTGTGTGTTGAGCGCGCGGCTTAACTTACAGAGCGGGAGTCCACTGCAGCATACATAATCTCCATCCAGCCTTTGAAGGTTGCCTAGGAGACGGAGAAACGCACGCGCGCACACACACACACGCACGCACACACACACACGCACGCACGCACACACACATACATACAGAGAGGGAAACTATATCAAGACAACACAATTCTAAATAAGCAGGTTGAAAGCAAGGGAAGAAAATATGATATCAACAGGGATAGCTTCAAATAGTTGTTTATTTCTATTAGGACATGGGTAACAATTCTACAAGGTAAAAAAAAGATCTATGCGTGTTTGTGAGATAAGCAAATATTATTTTAAAATGTAGCCTTAAAGAAAGGAGGATTAGATTTTTTATTACGCGTGTTCTTATATAAAACAATAAAATGGTGAAAGGGCATATATGCAGAAGGGTAAATGTTTTTACTTGATTAAAATCCATGTTACATTTTTAGAAACTTTTTTTTCTATTGAAAGAGTTTTAACAATATACCATGGAGAATTAACTTTTTCTTTTTTTTTTACCAAGGAAAGAGTAGGTAGCAGTACGAGAGTTATACCACACTTAGGTGTCAACATATTAGAAATCTCACTGTAGCGAGTCACTGACCTACACTCCCAGTCAGTGACATACTGCTAGTTCAGCATTGGACTGGAAATGGTGCAAGTGATAGTGCTCTGGCACAGAAACACCATGCCAGTAAATGCAGGTTTAATGTTCTCTGACACTGAACCAATGTTTTTCAGGTTGAAAAGAGCATACCTTTTGCACACCCAGAGACTAGAACTTGACTAGAACTGTGCAAGAACTAAAACCCTCATATCACCTCGCCTATGTATTGATTTACACAGGGTTCTTCAAAGCGAAGGGGGATCTGCATGGAATCACAGAGCATTTCTCTCCCTACCATGTTTATATAAAGAATAGTGCAGCGCAAGCTGTGTAGTGAAAGAAAAAAAAAAACTCATAAAAAAGACCACATGTTGATGTCTCTTTTTCAATGTCATTCTTCATATTTATTTTGGAACGCTCGTGTTTTATAGCTTGTGAGCACGACTGTTTACCGCAGTATCAGTTGTATTTTGGAGAGAGGAGTGCTCATTATGCCCTATCACATACTGAACCATAGGAACGACCTCAGGCCAAATCCTCTCTTTTCGCGCTGTACAAACAGGCGTCCGGGCGATAAAGATCATGCACCATCAGCACAAAGTATTGTTGAAGCCCAGACAATAAAAGAAACCGCTCTCATCAATGAAAACACGCATCCTTGACATAGCTGTGAAAAAATCCTTGCGGCCAATTTTCTGTTTTGGTACTAAAGTGGTCTTAACCCAAAATAGTATGAAATAGCTGAGGAATGTTAACTGAATAATTCGGAAGGAAAATATACATCTAAGGGCTTCATTTAAATTTTTTAAGTCACAGCAATGTCTTGTCATGTACATAAAACAAAGTACTTTTTTTGCCCACTGGGTCTAATGGAATAATTGGAGCTATTACAGATGTTAATTCAAACCTAAAGCAAAAACACTTCCACATAAATTACACCTGAATAATCAACCATTAAGAGCCATGGCTTAGCAACCAAACCTTCCCTGAGGAGAAAATTTGAAGACTTTCAAAACCTGAAACCATTTGTTCAAACAAAAATAAAATCACACAATGACAGATTTATTAAAAATAACAACAGAAAACTCCCCAAGACTTTTTAAAAATAATATAGAAAACGTATTGTACAAAGCACGTGTGCAAAACGTCTTAATCTTAAATCTTACCTTATCAAATTTCTCTCCTTCACTGTCTTGCTATGTTTATTTAAATTGCTTTGTTTCATGTTTTTCAATTGTAATATTTCCTGTGCCTTATCTGTTAATGCACATTCTCAAATGTCTTAAACGTGTGTGTATATTGCTCTGGGAACAATGTGAACTTTGTTTATATACATTTTTTTTTATCTCACATTTTGAGAAAATCTACACCATCTCCACTGTGGGACCCTCTAACTGTTGTGCCTTGAAGCAACACTTCCACAGACAAATTGTTTATTTACACCTGGGTTTTAGGACAACATCAAGGGCCTATTGATGAAGAGAAACAATTTGGCACATTAACATGTGCTTACAAGCTCTGTACACGGACGCTAACAGTTTAGTTTTTGGGGGGCGGGGGCTGATTAAAGGGCTCTTGAACTCTGACAGAAAGGCAGCCTTGAGTTTCGTTGGACCTTCTGCCTCTTCTTTACCTCCAATAAATTACTGATGTGAGCCCCTTTTAAATTAAAGAGATCTTTGTCAAACCAAATGTTTTAACACCGGAAATCATTGAAAACACTGTTTCTATACTAAAGTATGCTCTGGGTCTTAAGCATTGTCAGTTGATGTGACTGGAATTGTATGTGTGTTGTTTCAATGCCTTGCTTATTTGTTTGTACGACATTTGATTAATCTTTGGAAAGAAAACGAAAACCCTTTTTACTAACTTGTAGTCCTCATAGCTGTTTGGCTGTATCTTCTTTTGGAATGTGAACCAACGCAATAAAAAGTCGCACGTGGTCAAGAAGTGTTGTGTCAGTGTTTCTCTGCCAACTACACACAAACACACACACACACACACACACACACACACACACACACACACAGACACACACACACACACGCACACAATGTGGTGACCAAGGTTAGTGGTACTGCTTTGTTTGCTGTATATGGTAAAGGCTTACTGTATACAGTAGTATGCAACTGCCCACTGTTAGCTTGATAAGTGAATCCTTTTCATAAAGACTTTGACATTAACACTTAGTTTCCAACCACATGCTTATGATGTGTTCTAGGATGCATCACAAAGCAAATGGTTTTGTTTTTAGATATATCGTCAGATTTCTGTAATTACGTGCAGTGATGCCAGTGACTACACCTAACCACTATGTGTCAGTATTGCTTCTTGATCTGTGACTTGCAGTTGGCTTTATACTCCGTCAAGAAGATAGCCTAAAATAATTCAAAGTGTGTTCATCGTTGAGTTTAGTTTAGTTTGAAGTCAATCGATCAAACCCTGACTAGGTCGTGTCACAGCATTTAAAAAACGGGTCTGGTGCCACATTTCCTACAATTCAGTAGACTTTTAGTGGTGACTGTTTTATCTCAGATCAAAGAAAGTGACCCAAATGAAGAGGCCGTCTATCAAAACTTCAACATGTTAAATGTGGAAAAAACTGAGCACGATCAAAATTGAAGACCATGAATAAAAATGCTTTACAGCATCTTCACACGTCCATGGAATGGGCCAGAATGAAACTAAAAGGACAGAGTGAAATTGAATATGCAGTTTAATAAGTCCGTTCAAGTAAGACACCTTTTTATGTGTAGACCTTTATATGCCTTTTTAAAGTGTAAAGTCCTTTTCGACAAGAATGCATTGTAACAGCAACGCATGTTCTGGTTTAGGAACCGCCGTAACTTGAGAGCAACGTAGATCAAAGATGTCTTTGCCTCCTGTGTGTCGCACTATTATGAACAACAGCGTCATGACCACACAGCTGGCCCTTTGTCACAGTGTAACCGGATATCACACAACCCACAAGTCAAATTACATAGTAAATGTCTTCGAGCCCATAACACCGAGTTCTAGAGTGCTAGGGTCCAAACTCGTGAAAAAGGCTTATTTTTCAGTATAAAAGAATCAAAAGGTCTATGCCAAACTTATAAAACAGGAAATGTGATAACCACACAGTAATTATAGTTACTGTTAATAATTCAGTAGGTCCTTGCTCATGTTATACGAAACATTATTTTACATGCAAATAGTTCTGAAAGAAGTAACAGCTTTTTGGTCTGGCTCTTCTGGCGATACCAGAAAGGAGAAGTTAGAGAGCACACACACCCGTCAAAAGTAAGGGTAGAAAAAATTTGATCCACAGCGGTAGCTTCAAATAGTTGTTAATTCTATTAGGACAGGACATGGGTGAAATTCTACAGAGAAAAAAAAGATATAGGCCTGTTTGTGAGATATGCTAATATTATTTTAAAAAGTAGCCTCCAGAAAAGAAGAATTATATCTATTTTCAATCTCTTATAATCCCTGTTGATTGATTAAAGGATTATGTGTGTAAACATTTTTTTTTTCAATACAGTTTGTTCCCCTCATATTTACCAAGGGTAGAAATATATTTGGAGGGTTCCTTACTCAGCAACTCAAGCAATTACACATATTTCGTTTGTTGAAAACAATAGTTTGTTTAAACTCTTTTGCCCTTTGGAAGAAACTGCAAAGAGAAGCAAACATTCAGAAGTAACCTTTAATATCACATGAGCCTCTATGTTCACATGTTTGACTTAGCCAAACATTTGCTTACCTATGTCTTGTTAGTGCCTGAAGCTTATGTTTCTGCAAAGGCGGTTAAAGTGTGTGGGATTGTGGCATTTGTCAGGATGGCAGTAGTTTCCGAGTACCGTGTGAGAAGCTGCCTATAGATTTGATTTAAAGTTTCTATGTTATACAATGTACAAAATGAAAGTTGCTTGGACATTTATGAGTTGATTCTTCTTGATTCTTATTTTACATTGGAGAAGCCCTGCTTTAAGGAAGTGATTGTACATCCTGTGCTTACACTTGACTTGCTTTCCTCAACACTGATTATATTTAGATTGTTGAAGACATTAATTACTTCAAAACGGAAAATGTTCTTCCCTGGAAGCTTCCTACCTGACCTGACAGAAACTAAACTGAAAATCTAAAACTACACCACAAAAAATACGATACCACTTCCATAACAAAAGTATGCAAGTCGGGCTGCTCGTACAAATGTTTAAAAGGGAGCAGTTACACTGAGTCAACAATTCAAACGAAATATTTGCATTGACCCAGATGCTACATCGCTAAGCGTATGTACTGAAAATAGTCACCAATGATGTGACCCCATATATATCATGGTATCTGATTGTCGTTGGTTACAGTTTAACCGTCCCTTATCACAAGCGTTTAAACCATTTGAATATCAAATTTTGGGCGGAGATTTTGTCGTTATGCAAATATTTTTACCCGCCTGAGTGCTTAGGTAACATTCATGAAGCCATTTGCTTTTAGGACAAGGATAATTTAAGAAATTACAAAAGTCCGCAAACAGAGACCGAGCCCACAATAATGGGCTTTATTTGAATAGTGACTGGTCTTCGTGTTACTTTGAAAGTGAAATTTTGTTAAACTTTTTCAGTGTAGAAGAAGAACGTTTAAATGCGACTTTGTTCATTTCGCCAATCACACATAAGGTGAAAAACATCACACGCCTTAATGACCTATCAGAGCTCAGTAATTTTTAAAATATAAGTTACATAAACAGTGAAGTGAATTCATGCTGGTAATTATGTCTTTATTGAGATATTTAAGGTAATAAAAAAACAGATGAATTGCGTATTTTTATTTGTTTTTTGTGATAAATTGTTACTTTCAAATGGCTGTCTCGAAATTGTATACATGGTATGTGGGCTTTCTGTTAATTTTAGATACTCAAATTTTATGGATGAATATTTTTGACTTACCTTGGGTATCAAAGCGATGATAAAACTTTTTGAAAAATAAGATGTGTTCCTACTCATAGGGCTGTACAACGTACATTCAGACGATATCATAGATAGCAAATGTTTAAGTCTACATCTAATAATTTCGTACAATCATAAAAGGTATATTGATCAGCTCGCCTGACTAGGGGTAAGTAGGAACATATCATATTTCCTTAAGTGTTGAACTATCCCTTTAAGATGGAAGTTCATGATCTCTTCTGAATAGAGCTGACAGATTGACATGGCCACTTGACCAACTTTTGACTGACACAGTGCTGTCACATCCATCGGTTCTGCTGCTTTCTCTCTCCCTTGTCCACTTGGTTAAATACTGGCCGGCCCTCCCGATGCTTTTAGTTGGTTGGTTTTGTTTTCACCATAGAAATATCCTCACATCACATAACATCACCCTGCATTCACTCCAACTGATCTTCACCTTACATTTTTACAACTTTATTAGTTAAATAAATCAATATCTTCTACACTGACCTCGATGATTTTTCCCAGGGTCCCATCTCACCTCTGCTGTTGGCTTAGCCCCATTAGCAACCGCAGATGTTCAGGCCACCCCACTCTCATACAACAAGTGAGCCAGTCTCAAATCAAACTGGTTACTGGTGGAACTAGGAAGAGCTAAACAAATACATTTGTAAGCCAAATAAATCCACTTGCTTCTGGTCCTCCCTCAATATGAGGCAGAAACTCATAACAAGGAAAGAATTACAACAGATAACTTTACACTTGCACAAACAAAAAATGATAAATTAATCAATCAAGCTATTGCAGTTGGATATTCAGTTTAAAGTCATTATGTAGTAGTAACAACCAAGGTTCCAAATGATCCATGTTATACAGAAGTGATATTTGGACCCGTGTTAAGAAATAGAACTGACTGATCTTTAATTTTCTTAAATATACATAAATCAAATACATGCATTTGTTCAGCTCATGTCATACACAGAAGCAATCCAATATGCTTTTTAACAAGGCAAGCACAAACTTACGAGAAAGTAAAAAAATTCCAAGGAAAAAAGAAAAACTAATTGTAAAAAGAAATACTATCTCCTAAGGAACAATTCTGCCAAAAGCAGACACCAAATACCTAGAGCTCTCTCAACCATAAACAAAAGAACATTTATAAATTCAAAAAAGCATTTGTTAATAAGACCATTAGACTAAACTGAAATCATGTGAGGAACTTGGAACTAGAGAGAATTCAAATCACATCATTGTCTGTTGGCGTTGTCATGCTTATAATTTAAATATAATCATGTTTGTGCATAATTTGAAGCGTCAATTGGTTTAAAAAGAAGCATTACATAATTCAATCTTTAATTATTCTTTGTGATGCTTTTCCCTTCCAAGGCGTTTTTTTCTCAAATAGAAGTGTGGATTCCTGAATGTCACTAAAGTTCTACATAAGTCAGAAGCCCTGGGACTTAAATATTACAGAGTTTGGTCTTCATTTGTTCCACCCTAGTGACATCTGTTAAAACGATCAGGGGACAACTTAACATAAACAAAGGACAAACCTTTTTACATTTTGGTTAGAAATAGTATGGCAATGAGAAAATGTTAAAATGAACTTAAATGACAAGCTTATTCATCATCACCTCAAAGAAAACACCAATATAAAAAATATCAAGTTTGTACAGGCACTACAGCCAAGTAGCGTCACTAGAAAGTGATGCCAACAACCAGAACAGTAACTTTATAGGACCAAATTCTATAGCCTGGGTTCAGATAGGCTTTTCAGTGGCTGGAACTTGTTAATCATGTAAAACCTTGTTACCTAGACAACACCGCTTTTTTCTTGGTAACCAGACAAATACCTTAAATAAACATAGCAAACACCGTGGGCATAGCACTGCAATATACACTCCCAAAAATGCTTATGCTTGTGAAATAATAGAAACACAATGAAAAGTAACATTGTAACAGTGAAAAGTAAGTGAATCACTGGAATGCCTTTAACATACATACCAAAATAATATAAGAGACCAATCTTTAATGAAAGATAAAAACGATCGTCATTATCAATTCTTCCCTATTGAAGTTCAGTCAGGAAAACTTATATGTTCAATACTTACTAGTGCATACACTGTAATACATTTAAAGTTGGCATCAAATGTCTACTGGCCTGTATTTATTTTCACAGCCAATGCCGCATTAAAACATTCATGGATAAGGAGCAGATAACTGCTAAATTACACTAACAGATAGTGAGCCATGACTCTGAAGTAGGTATAGGCTGAGTGGAAGTGGGTGTGCAGGTACAAGAGCAGTATCATTTTAACATAGCCATGAATCAATAACGTTGATGTTACTGAGTTGAAACTGATTGTAAAGACAAAGAAAAGTTTTAAATATAATTAAATATCATGCAAATCTAAACTCTACCCCTGCCAGATTATTAATATTATTATTCTTATTACATGGGACCAATAACTTCCGTAAAATGTGTGAGTGAGTGTCTCCTAAAATAAATTAAGTATGAACAAAAAGCAGTATTTTAGCCAGTCGCAAAAAAATAAACGTATATCGCCAACAGTAAACGACTTGTATTGTTAAGATGGCAAATATAAAACGATGACAAAAATAAAAAAATTTAAACGTGACAAGATAAATATAAAATTCTGCGCAGACCAGTTTGAACCTTTTCCTGTATAGCCAATGAAGATGATCTCACTTCATGTCGGAGAATCCTCTTCTACAGAATCCATATGGTCTCCTCTGTTGTTACCAATGCATTATATTAGTATATTTTTTATGTGTGTGTGTGTGAATGTTTATGTGTGTATGGGAGTATCACAACAACAAACCTACCTCTGAAGTGTTTCCATGTGTTGTGCCCTTGGCGCTCTGTTCCTTTCTTCTTCATTGTCTGTTTCACTTGTCCTCTGGGCAGATTAAGAAATACTCAGTAAGGAAACCAGTCACACAACAGCAATGCTTATAGTCAATGATTCTTACTTTGAAAATGTATTAACATTTCTTCTGAGAACAAGAAAAGGCTATTCTGTAACTACCTATCAGCTCGTTTAAAGTATATATTATTAGATATAGATGAGTTAGCGTGACATATTTGATGGATAGTTAAACTAACAAGGTAGCTGTAAATAAATTGTAAGTTGGAAAATGTGTCAGTATATCGCAAAGGCAAAAATGTTTGTAGCCAATAACCCCCCCACCAAATAGTTTTTTTTAAATACCTTGGTAGGTGTGTAGAGATGATTCAAACTTCCAAGTAGAAAGTATGAAAAAAAAATAAATGTTTATTCATATTTAAATTATTTCTCAAAAGAACGTCAGTCTATTTACCTTATGCTATGATTTACTATCGTAAAAAAGGTATTTACCAAATAATACACCTATGCCAGTACACCACAAGAACTGCAGTGACAATAACACAAATAGATATTAAGAGGCCAAACAGCGTCCAGCAGACAGTACAGGGTCCTGAAGGAAGAGAAAGAAACAGTACAAACTAAAGATGAAAGCCTGTACTGTCCAGTGGTCCCGTGACCATGACCCTGTCTTTGGCTTTCAATGGCTTTTAAACAGCACAAACTTTCTATTCAACTTCTCAGGAGTCACGCTTGAACCATTTTCACATGCTTCTCTAGCTGCTTCTCCAACCGTTTCTCACTGTTTTGGTTACCAAGGCTTGTCAAACAGCTCATGAGATGGGATATTGAATGCACCACTACTAGTCAAACAGTCAAGTATAATATGTAGTTGGTTTAAATAGGTTCAAAATATTTAATTGAACAAGTGCTTTAGCGTCATCTCACCTGAGACTATGTGTACATAAATAGGGCTTGTTGATTTGCCATAGACATTGCTGGCCACACAAATATAGACACCACTGAGCTCAGAGCTAAGGCTGATCAGCTGCAGTCTTCCTGCCTCCACTCTCACTTCGGAGATGGGCCATGGTTTCCCCTCTCTGAGTGAAATAGACAGAATAATGAATCAGATTATGACACCGCTTCCAAGGTTCCAACGGGTTTAACACAGCTCTGAATGCAGAATTGACAATTTGGTTGTTTAGCTGTTAATCATAGAGTGACAGTAGCATGCATGTGTGTGAAACCTTCTAACAATTACATTGAAAACACAAAAACAGTTTAGAAATGTACTGAGCTGTGGAGAATAGAGAAAAAAAGCCTTTTTATTATATGTTGTGTAAAAAACCTGGAATGACGGTTGAGTAAACAAGATAGAAAATTATTAACCAAATAGTTTTATCTTATCCAGGTAGGTAAATATTCATATGAATTTAATTTACCTGCTCCATGTATAGTCAGGCATTGGATTGGCATCAGCTTTACACTCTAATACTGAGTCCTTTAATACTGAACTCATGTTCACTGACAGGGGGGCATCTAAGGGACAATGGAGATAAAATTGTGCAACACTTAAAACGCCGCATGCAAATAAATATATTCAGGGTTTAATTGGGATAAAACACATACTATCTAGACATTAAGCATCATTCAATTTGTCATAGAAACTTTGTTTTCCAAAGATTTGCGTTTATGTTCCTAAACATATCAACACTCAAATCAAGCTGGCCACGATATCCTGCTTTTGCCAAACTTGCATGGAAGATTGTTCCAGAACTCTTAAGAGCCAGCAAGGCGCCTTTTGGCAAACTTGAGACAAACATTTCAGGTATTTTAGGAACCTGTGTTTTGGGCTTTGATGTTCAGGACCAAGCTAGCTTTATGCCTGTTGTTTTTTTTCTGGTGGTGTAACCAATTCAACTGACAGTGTCAGTTCCAGGAATACATCCGGGAGGGCCTTGCTGCTGGTACCATCCGTCGCTCCACCTCTCCAGCTGGGGCGGGTTTCTTCTTTGTGGGGAAGAAGGACAATAGACTCTGCCCATGCATTGATTACCGGGGTCTCAGCACCATTACCGTCAAGAACAGGTACCCTCTCCTCTTCATGATCACAGCGTTCGAAAGGTTGCAGGAGTCGTCAGTCTTCACGACACTGGATCTTCGCAGCGCCTACCATCTGGTACGTATTCGTGAGGGGGATAAGTGGAAGACGGCGTTCAATACACCCTACGGTCATTATGAGTACCTGGTAATGCCGTTTGGGCTTACCAACGCCACTGCGGTCTTCCAGGAACTCATAAATGATGTCCTACATGAGTTCCTGGGAATTTTCAGTTTCGTCTATGTAGATGATATTCTGATCTTTTCTAGGAATCTCCAGGAACATATGCGCCACATCAGGCAGGTGCTGACCCGGCTCCTGCAGAATCACCTGTACGTTGAGGCTGAGAAATTTCATTTTCATACATCAGTTGTGTCGTTCCTAGGATATATTATTAAGCCTGCTTGCCAGGAGATGGCCCGTCAGGGACTGGCCCAAACCCACCTCCGTGAAGGAGATCCAGAGGTTTGTTGGGTTCGCCAATTTTTACAGTACACTTTTAACACTAGATAACTTGGTGATGAGCAGTGTCTGGTTTCCTCCAAACATGACACCTGGCATTTACGCCAAAGAGTTCAATCTTTGTCTCATCAGACCAGAAGAAGTATTTTCACCTGAAAGTCTCAGATTCCTTCAAATGCATTTTGGCAAACTATACGGGCTGCCATGTGCCTTTTACTAAGGAGTGGCTTTTCTCAGGCCACTCTACCATACAGGCCTGATTGGTGGAGTGCAGCAGTGATGGTTGTCCTCGTGGAAGGTTCTCCTATCTCCACTAAGGAACACTAGAGCTCTATCAGAGTGACCGTCAGGATCGTAGGCACCTCCTTGACCAAGAGGCTTTCCCCCCGATTGCTCAGAATGGACAGCCAGCCAGCTTTAGGAAGAGTCCTGGTTGTTCCAAATGCATTTAGACCTTCAAATAAGCAGATTTTTTTCTGTACCCTTCCCCGGCTTTGTGCCTCGATACAAACCTGTCTCAGCGGTCTACAATTCATGCTTAGTTTGTGCTCTGTCGGACCTTATATAAACTGCTGTGTGCCTTTCCAGATCGTGTTCAATTCACTTAATTTACCACAGATGGACTCCAATAAAGCTGTAGAAACATCTATAGGATCAACAGCGAAAAAGGGATGCACCTGAGCTCAATTTTGAGCTTCATGGCAAAGGCTGTGAATACTTATGTACATGTGATCTCCAAATAATGACGTGTATAATTTAGAGTATAAAGTATTAAAAGATTTTGTAATAAGGCCATAACATAGCACATTTGGGATTTTCTATGCCCTGTACTTCTAGGTTTGCTACCCTATGAATGTGTATAGGGTTGTTTTACTTTAATTGTTTTAAAACGTTTAGTCTTTGGACATGTAACTGCACACCCCGACAGACACCTTTCGAAAACCCTCATAACTAACGGCGGAGAAATGATGGAGCTTGCAACTCCCAGACGAATGACCTTGACCTTGACGCTGACCCTGTACTGGAATGAACGAAATTGGTAGCAGGCCTCCCCCGAACTCGTACCCCACTAGCATCCTCTATCTGGTATCGTTGATGAACAAAACCGGTTCTGAAAACACTAGGTTTAAGGGTGGTATTGACTTATATGCTTTTATTATTTGATTTTATTTGTTTATGAATACACACCATGTTTTACCATGTCTCCTGTGTTTGGTGTATCACTGTGGAATTTGATTCAGTGTCAGTAGGGTCAGCCAGCCTCCTATACATTTTTGTTCTAGAAGGAACCTGTCACCTACAATGGATGTTAAGACTGAGGTCCATGGTCTCGTCCAAATCCAGAGCTGCTTGATAGACATGGCACTTGACCACCTTTCGATTGACACCTCTCTGAGGTATACCCTTCAGGTGGCTGATCACAGTGGTGGTACCGTTGGCATTCTGGGTAGAGTTGGTCACCATCCCCATCAATCCTTTTAAGGTCCCAGTATCCCATCTCACTTCTGCAGGAGGCTTAGCACCAGCAGCAGCACATGTTGCTAATGTCACCTCACTTTCACCCACAACCAAGTCACTGGGTTGAGTCAAGCTGATCGCTGGGCGAACTAGAAGGGTTATACAAAAAAATGTGTAAGCCACGTTAATCTACTTTTCATGTAGCATATATTGACTCCAACTAATTTATATGGACAACTCAGAGAAAAGCAATCATCTACATCACACAATCAACCAGTTGCATACGGTAATTGATTTACAGCGGTCTACTTAACTGCTTCATTCAACACAAGGGCTACAACAAATACTTCTTGCTTACTGCTGCATCAAGTTGGCTGGCTCCTACAATTTTGCTCATGTACTGCTGCATACACACTATACTCCTGCTTGTTGCCTCACACCCACCTCCACCCCCTCTGTCTCCACCTACTTCAGGTTTATTGCTCAGTATCTAATTTCTGATCCTCACCCTGATTTTACGGGTGCGATTATGACCTTGGGCGAGGAATGAATTAAGACCATCAATTCAGCAGACTTTTGATGCCAAACTTGTATTTACGTGTTATTCCTTAATTAGTTTTCAAGTATACACCGATGCATGCACATGCATAGATAGCCCACTTACCCATTACATTCAAAGTTATCTCTCTCTCATATGTCCCGCTGGGGAAGACCGTAAAGATGCATGTATAGTTGCCTTCATCGGATAAACTGACATTTAACAAACGAATAGATCCAATTGTCTTTGCTGTGCTCCCAATATACTGTAGTCTGTCCAAAAGTCCATTGACATTTTTCGGATTGTCTGGTGGTAAGATGATGTAGAAGTTATGTTTGACTGGGCTTCCTCTGGTCTTCTTCTGCCAAGTTATCTGGGATAGTTCCTCCGTGTTGTCCATCAGTTGGCAGGCCAAGTCAACATCCTTGCCCTGCACAACCGTTCTGCCATCTCCAATCACTTTGATAGCTGGAGAGAGGATGGGTTTAAGCATCGACAACGGTAACAACTTGGAATAGACACATACTTTACTGTTACAGTGCTAGGAACAGGAAGCGGAGGCTCAGGTGCAGTCTAATCTAACTTCTAAAGTGGAGAATGTCTCAAAACAGGCAATAAACACTGAGGTCAGGATTAAACAAAAAGTGCTGCCAAAGGAGCAAAAATAAGACTTGGGTAGTTTACTCAAAATAAAGAATACAGGGTGACCACATCCAACACAAAATCACAATGACAGGGCAAATAACAAAAGCAGGGAGGAACTTAAAGAGGGGACAGGCAACATTGGTGAAACAAACAATAATCTAAGCAATAATGAGTAGTGAGGCTTAGTGGAGAACTGCCTTCCAAGTATTGCACAGCGCTGCCCGTAACCAGGCAATGAAGCGCCATCAGGCACCTGCACACCAGAGACTTTACAACACGCAATGCTTTATTATGTCATGCTGCACATAATATTTAAATAAAAAGGAGAAAATTACATACCCGTTGTACAGCTGATAATCACCATGTAGACCATAATAGTTATGCACCCCTCCATGTTTGTTGAATTAGGCTGCAAGAATGGCAGTATTTCTGACTGTAATCATGAATTCTCACTCAATTAGTTTTTAGCAGGTACAATGTACGGGTGAGTTATTTGACTTATGTTATTTTATGCATTTACAGAATATTATGCTGTTTTAACAAAGACAAAAAGCTCTTTTCTTACTTTTAGAATGAAATTTGTTTGTTGAAATGCGATTTGTGTCTGTAATTTTGCCAGCAAAAAAAAGTTATAAAACAATTTTATTATGAAGAGCACTTTCGAGTCCCTTTTAGACAATGAAATTGTGTTTCAATGGCGGACAATCCTGCAAAGAAAGTTGCTATTCCAGCATTGGCAACGACTTTCAACACAGCAAAGCATATAGGCTATAACGGTGATCTCCAGATCTACACGCAGCTCTATAAACAGGAAATAGTCGTTAACCAACTTTAAGGCTAAATTATCAAAACCTAAGTAGTAAGAGTAAGCTGATAACCGTGAACGTGTAATCCTCTTAGCTTTTCAGGATGCGGTCCTAAAAAATAAATACGGCTCAAATAGTCTGTTGCAAGCAAATGTAGTTGAACACCATACTCTGTGCCAGATAGTGCTGTCTTTTCCAATG
This sequence comes from Galaxias rostratus, assembly GCA_036024795.1. Lineage (NCBI taxonomy): Eukaryota > Metazoa > Chordata > Actinopteri > Galaxiiformes > Galaxiidae > Galaxias > Galaxias rostratus. The sequence goes on along the minus strand of JAVQJS010045727.1, from coordinate 1,216 downwards.
AATGGAAGAGATAGCAACAATTTACTTCAAATACACACACTAGGAGTTGAATGTGAAAAGTTTAGAAAAGCAGGCTTTATTCAGCATCAAATAAAGCCACGTTGGACAATAAGAACACAACTGAACAACTGGTACAACATTTTCAATGATTCAAATATATTTCTCTAGATCTAAGTTCTGGCAACTTCCTAAAATACAAATATACAACACTCAGATAAACAAAAACGTCATAGAGTGCATCCGGATATACCCTAAATATTCACTTCCCTTCACGATACAGCCTAATTCCAAACTGGAATAAAGAAAAAAATCCACAAAGTTCTGCAAATACAATAACGCAAAGTGACATCGTGAATTTTTTATTTTTTTTGCAAATTTATTTAAAATTAAATAAAACAAAAATATCACATGCACATAAGTACGCACAGCCTTTGTTTGTTTTGTTTGTGTTTGTGTGTGTGTTTATTCAATTGATCTGATATGATTTGGAAATATCAACTAGGTATATGATATATAAGATACTAATATTTATAGTGCCTATTGTATATATATCGTGCGAATATGGTTGCATCACAAGGCATCGTTTGCTTCTATCGTTTGCTTCAATGTTAACATTCAAGTTCTCAGTGTGATTTGTATCCTTTACTTCGTACCTCGTTGAAAATACACACTAATAAAATAATAACAGCACTCACCTGTACAATATATAGACGACGATTAAAGAGAAGGGGGAAGCGCTTCGCAGCAATTTCGGTGCATAGTCGGTGTATCTCCTATTCGCCTAAGTTCGGCTCTTTTCCAAGATCCGGCTCTTTTGACTCGGCTCCCAAAGAAGAGTCGGCTCTTTATTTAGGATCTTTTGTAGTCTATATTTTAAGCTAACTTTGCAAATAAAATTATGTTTTATGTGTTGAAATCCCTTTTGCTTTCAGTTTTTTTATGAGAGACCTTATAATTGCCTAATTCTGTGTATTTATTCTTTGACAAAACCACTCTTACATTTGTTAATTTCAATTAAACTTTTTTTATCGCACAAATTAACAATGAACTTCAAAATAATCCACAGAACAGAACCAAACTCAAGCTAACATTAATAATGTCCTCAATTAAACCTTTTGAAGTTAAAGCAGTCCAGAAGGCAAGATGTCATCATGTAATCTTCAATAAAGTGGCAAGTGACACATAAAAGTGCAGGTTGTTATGGAGGTCCAACAGT
>JAVQJS010045704.1:0-11587 GCA_036024795.1 Galaxias rostratus | reverse complement strand
CCCCCCCCCCCCCCACAGCCGAGACCCCTGTCATCCCATCCAGGTTTGAGGTCACGGCCGACTACCACTTCTCCAAGGTAACGTCTCCCTCCTTCCCGCCGTCCCATTGGGTACTCCGTTGTCATGGGGATCGTTTTTTAACCGTCAATAAATGTGTTTCCAGTGGCTCCCTTTGTTATAGTTTATTCTTTCTTTTGTTTTGTCCTCTAATTAGTGTTTCTCTGCCACTTTCTGTTTTTTTTGTCTTTTCTCTTCCTTCTCCGTCTTTCTCTCTTTCTCTTTCTCTTTTTGTCTCTCTCCCTCTTTCTCCCTCTTTCTCTCCATCCCTGTGTCGCCCTTTCTGTTTTTCTTCCTCTGTCTCTCCTTCTCTCCTTCTGAATCCGCATCTGACTCCTTTTTTCAGTTTTTTCTTCTGTTCTCTGTCGTGATTTTTTGTCACTCCACCTCTCTCTCTCTCTCTCTCTCTCTCTCTCTCTCTGTCTTTATGTCTCTCGTTCTCTCTCTGTAATAGTCCTGGTCTGCGTAATGTCGGGGGCTTAACCCTTTTTGTTGGTTCTTTGTTGTGGGCGAGCCTCTCCCGTTCAGAGTCCAGCGTCACGCCAGAAAACAAACACCCGTGAACAGCATTCCTCCAGCCAACCGCCTACAGTAACACGCTTCCAACCCCCCCCCCCCCTCTCTCTCTCTCCATCTCTCTCTCCCTCTCATTCTCTCTCTCTCTCTCTCTCTCCATCTCTCTCTCCCCCCTCTCATTCTCTCTCTTTCGCTCTCTCTATTTCCCCCCCTCCCTCTCCCCCCCCTCTCTGTCTCTCTCTCTCCCTCTCTCTCCCCCTCCCTCTCTCTCTCTCTGCAGGGACCTCATTTGGAAGCCGCTTTCAGGCCGGGGCAGTGCGGTTGCCGTTTCGCTGAGGGCGGCTGCAGGCATACGTGCCTCTGCTTAACACCCGGTTGTAAAGCAAGTGGATATTCAATAAATGCAGTCAGACACAGAGCCCCTGCTCCCCCCCGCTCCCCGCCTTCACTCGCTCTCACACTAGCCCCCCCCCCCCCCTGCCTGGCTGTGGGCCGGTGGGCCTTTCACTGCGACTCCAGTATTGATCCTGAGTTCTTTGCTTGTAATGGTCCAGCTTTAATTAGCGTCTGAATGCCATGAGCAAACGCGCTAGTCAGCCGGGGAGGGTGATGATTCTCCCAGTGGGAGACACACACACACACACAAACACACACACTGAACACAAAAACTGATGCACTCTTGGGCAGGCACACGTATTGATCTTGTCATTTCCATAAATTCTTTTTATAATCTATTTAATATTACTGTAACACCATAAAAGCTCTTTAATGGGCTGGTGAATAGACTAAGCATTTTAGCTTGGCTTTTCAAACGCAGAGAAAAGCCTCTGCAGTAGTTCTCCCTCTGGAACCAAAAAGTAGGATTTGGAATGCTCCTCCCCTCAGGTGACTGCAGCCAGCCCATCCCATCCCGGGGATAAAAAGCTTGCCTGGACTGTCGTTCCAGCGTGGTCGACATGCCAGTCGCCGCGCACCTCTCTCTCCCCAGATGGCAGAGTGAAGTGGCTGGCTCCAGAATGGTCAAATCTGTTCCCCATTACTCCCCCTTGAATTTCCTGTTTTTATGTGTGGGAGTGGGTATGGGCTCAGCGTGGTGCCAACAACAGCCATAGCCGCCGGGTACGCCTCGTTAGCATCCAGCGCTAACGAGATACCTGGCTCCCTGCACCAAAATGGCTCTGCATCTGTTGGATAGTGCCCCATGTGGCTAGACTATACGGGCTGATGACAGGACCAGACATTTGAAGTTTCCCATATCAAATGTTTACCAACTTTCTGTTGTATCTTCCATTTATTAATGTACGCAGAACAGGTGTCGGAGATTAGCGATGCATTGTGGGTCCAGACGACCATTTTGCAGCCGTGTGGCTGCTGTATTCCTTGCTGCTTAGGTTTGTTGCTTGGAAGTTGCTGTTACTTAACATGGTAGTTGCTGTTCATTCACTTCAATGTAAAAACTCATTTAGGAAAAGTTAAAACAGAAAACGCTGCTTTACACCATCTGCTTCAAGGTTCGACAGAGTTGATCTCCTGCAAACCTCAGTTTTAACGACAGGTTATTTAAGTTACTGTTGACTCTCTTTCCAGTCTGTCCACATTCCTCTTATCTCTGCCATAAACAAGGCATTTTCACCCACAGAACTGCCGCTCACTGGATTTCTCTTCTCGTTTTCGGACCACTCTTTGTAAAGCCTAGAGATAGTTTGGCATGGGAGTCCCAGTAGATCAACAGTCGCTGAACTAGTTTGGCCCCCATACCAAGTTCAAAGTCACTTGAATCCCTTTTCTTCCCTATCTGATGCTTGGTTTGTATTTCAGCAGTTGTTCTTGACCATGTCGACACTTGTCAATGCATTGAATTTCTGCCGCAGATTAGGTTTTTTGTGAGGCGGGTCAATGATTCGTATTGGCGTGCACAAGATGATCATCTTTTGCTATCTCGATGACATTAACACTGAAATTATTTTGAGAGTTTTGGTAATAATGTAAACCACAATCTGAAGCGATTAAACATAGACGTGAAAATAGTAACATCAGCCTATCATCCTTCAAGCTCCTCAACCCGTCTCTCGTCATGTCAACACTTGCTGATCAGCAATGTATTTGCAAAGCATGTGGCTTTAGGGGTAACTGCAATTAATTGAAGAGGACTTTTACCCAGTTCCATGACTTCAAAGTCCTCATTTCCATCTACTGATTCTGCCTTGACCCCGTAGTGATTAATTCCCCATTGAATATAAAAGGTCTGTGAAATTCTAATGTGGGCAAAACTCGTTTTTAACAGGCCTGAGTCCTATTGACACGTTCAAAGACACCTACGGCAATATCAGCATGTCGAGTTCTGCAGACGACCTGTCCTTCAAATACGCAAACCCCACGAAACAAAAGAAACATATTGAAACGAATTAAACACGTTCGACGGCAACAATCGAGGAGTGATTCCGACCGGGAGCGTTGTGGGCTCCACCTGGGCAGTCCGGGATGAGAGGGAAACACCTCAGTGGTTCCGGCGAAATGGCTAGTCCCGCTAACTTGAAACGCATTCTCTTCATGGATGGCATGGCGCCCGTTTTCCAAACGTTTTCTCGGGGACAATGCCAACGGGCTTTGACACGATTATTTCGTGAAATGACTTTCTTTGGAGTTGATTTGCGCTGGTGATTGAGCTTCATTTCCTCCTGCCTTCGACACGGTCCCGTTCACACAGACGGCGGCACCACGCCGTGACAGCGTGTTATTGCTAGAGAGCCACTGAATGGTAAATCTAAGTCCAATTTAGCACTATCCACCGCAAGGGTCAGGGCCAAAGCAATACTTTTATATTAAGCTGCGACTGTTGGTTCCATATAATTCACGGTGTTAGCATATATTTTTTGTTGTCTTATTCATGAGGTGTTTATATTGGAAATGCTTGGGGTATTACAGAAACCAGGACTAACCACCCAAACAATAAAGCATTGTTTACGATCTCATCCGACTCGAGGTAGCTGAAGAAAACAACATCGTAAAAAAAAATAAAAAAAAAACTTTTTGGGGAGTTTCGTTATACAGTACACAGAACCTTTCTTTGTCCATCTCAGCACAGGGCGTCTACTGTGTGCTGGGAGAGAGCACTACCTCCCACACCCACAGCATTCTCCTGTCTAGACAGGTGATCCGTCAGGCCCACCACAAGGGAAGGAGGGTTAGGGAGCTGCTTCCCAGTCCCCGGGCTCTTCTAAGCCTATCAGCTGATAGAGAAGGTCGGCCCGAGCCCAATGACAGCTCTAGCTTCCTAGTGGGAGGGGTAAGGGCCCCATGTCAGAGGGGGGGGGGGTATTTAAAAAATGGGGAAAGTCCTGGGGTCACTCTGGAGGGGGCTGTTAGAACAGCCTTAGGCGAAGGGGTAGACCGGAGACGACAAGGACTTTCAAGGGTGGGACGTTGTTGTTTGAACTACCTTGCCAGGGAAAATGTTTTACCGTTGGAAAGCTGGACCTGCTCTCGGCCTGATAAAAGTTGTAAAGAAAGTTTCGCACTCTTTTGGCTCGTAAAACCAAATTATTTTGCAAATAATTTATAAGCCAATGAATGCATTCTTAATTATTAATATAGGACCGGCGTCTTGTTTACCAAGAGTATTAATCCCTGATGGGGTCATTGGGATGGGACGTTTATGCTGGTGCACAGGTAGAGAAACAAAGGATCCCTGGCGGATTTGAAACCTCGTTTTTTGGGATAATAATTAGGTGCCTCGCAGCAAAACGCGTGTGCAGGCGCAAACTCGGATGGCAGAGATTAGCGAACATGTATGAACAAATTCCATTTGGACTGTTGCTTTCTGTCTCCTTGACGTGAGCGAAGCCTCGTTTGAGTCTGGTTTGAAGTGGCAACGTGTGAGATGCTAACGTGATTAGGAACCTCGCGAGGTTGTTTGGCTGCCGGGGAACGCAATTACGAGGCCTCGGCACGAGGGCCGAGAGGAAACCGTCTCGAGGCCTGTTTACCTGACAGCGGAGGAGCCTGGCGGGGGAATTAGCCGTCATCGCGGCGTATTAAACATTTAGAGGGTGTTGATTGCCTGGATGATATCAGAGGGCGAGGCAATGCATCTGTTGTCATGGAGATGAGGGCGACGGCGAACGAGGGACGAGAGACGGGGGGGGGGGAAGGAGAAGAGAAAAAATCACGTTTTGAAGTGTCTTGAAGTTCATTGACTTCGGGAAGAGGTTAACGGGACGCTTCCATGAATATTCACCGCAAACGTCCCCGGGGAGGCGAGACCCAATTAACAAATCCCATTAATTACGAGACTATCACAACTGATTACGAGATGGCCGTCTGCTCTTGGCACAATGCGGCCCATATTTTCTGCTTCACGGAAGCATGCAACAAAAAAAAAGAAAAGAAAGATGACTGCCATGCGAAATGGCACACACTGCCTGAGTGGCTCGGCTAATATGGCCGCGGTGAGGGAGACCATTTCCTTTCCACCCGGCTCGGTAAGCCCCGTTGTCAGGGAGCGAAGGTAACCGCGAGGCACGGTTGAACTCCACGGCCGCACCGATGACGTCTTCCACAGCAATGGGAACCGCGAGGGGTTAAAACCGCATCTCAACACTGACGTAGTCATGTAAGGGAGAGTTGAAACTGCACACTGTCTGATCTGTCAAAGCACATCGGCACTGACCAGGAGGCCCCTATCTAGCCTACTGTTATCCGTGTTTCAACACGTTTCTATCACATTAGCACTTACCGAACAGCCCCCTTTCAAGCCTACTGTTCTCTGAGTTTCAATACGTTCGAAGCGCAGCAGTAACTAATGAGAAATAGAAATATTTGCAGCCGTTACGCGCTGTACTAAGTGCGATAATACGATATTTAACACCTCGAGCAACAAAATAATCTGCCACTAAATGTAAACCGGTGATTGCAAAGACTGCGAAAATCAAATAGCCTGGTGTAAACATAGGATCACACACTGTGAGATGCCAGCGATCCAGTGACACACGGCTTATTGCTGTGACTTCAACGAAGCCCTTTCACTTTGCGTAAACATGCGTGTTTACCATTGCGGCCGCCACCTCACCCAAAGCACAGCGATCTTTTGACAACTCAGGCCGAAGTCTTTTCAAATTCCCCATTAGCATGACGGAGTGGCACAGTCTTCCAGGACAATATCCCCAGCCGCGAGCGATTGCCCAGCGAACGGTCGCACTGTAAAAAGCCTTGTTTGATTCGCTGCCGGAGATCGTACATTAGCATGTTTCCTCGAGGCCGAGCACAATGCGAGCGGCGGTAAGTGTCAGCCGGGCGTATTGTGGCGCCATAATAACCCCCAGTGTAATGCTAATCAGCTAGACCAGTGACCACTGCTGCAGCCACGTTAGACTAACAGGGAGAGGTAATACATTTTTAATTGCAAGTGTGATTATACAGCGCGAGGAACCTGCGACGGCTGATTAAATGCATTTGGGTCAATATTAGAGGCCAATCATTTTCAGTGACAAAGCCTCTGGAGAAGTAGAGGTAATTGCGAGGGAACAATTATAATCCCTCATATTGTAACAGGGAGGAAAAAAAGAAAGAAAAGGTCTTCAAGGGCACTCTCTCAGAGTGCTTTTGTCCACCGGACAAAAAGATAAATGAATTGATGTGCATATGCATCATCCAAAAGGGAGAAAAAAATGCGTTGGTTGATTAGAAATAAGGATTCAATTAAATAATAAGATACCTCTAAATTTTATTTCAAGAGCACTATTGATTGGTTTACCAATAATGCGTGTGTGTGTGTATGTGTGTGTGTGTGTGCGTGCGTGAGTGTGTGTGTGCGTGTGTGTATGTGTATATTTATATATAGTCTAATCATGTGTGTGTACGACTCATATGAGAACAGTTTATTGCAAATCATATTTGTTTAGTTCTTAATGATCTAATTACTCCAACCCAGATTTACCATAACAGTTATGAGGTATCAAGTACCAATCACTCTATAATGAGGAGGGGAGGGGGGTGCTAAGTTTACTGACAGTACAGCAAAGATGCTTCCCTCTGTCCAAGTTTGTTCAACCGAGAGAGAGAGAGAGAGAGAGAGAGAGAAAGGGGGAGGAAGAGAGAATGGAAGATGGAGGGAGAGGAAGTGAGACAAGGATAAAGGATTCAATGTGTAAAAAAAAAAACTGAAAGCTTTGGTTATTTAAAAACACTCTTTGCTCTTTGTGCAAATTTCCCAATTTATCGAGACTACCTTCTCAGCCACATAACTGTCTGTTAGGTTCAGTAAAAGTAAAAGCCTGCTGCTGGACTGGGATTGAGATCAACACCACCTGTGTTCCACGTAATCTGAAGTCCATGATAAGAATGCAGAACTACAGATGGTCTCATATATCACTGCTACCTTCCCAATAAGGTAAACTACATTCCCCATGCATCCCACACAGGAGCGGCTGTGCTGTCCACTACCTTAGTATCATCCCTGGGAAAACCTCTGCTCCTTGGTGACAGTTGCTAAGTAACTGAACAGGGCTAGAGCAAACTGTTCCGTGGATGCAGTGCAATTGTTTCCTGTGTAATTTACTTCAAATTGAGTGTAGTTCTGATGGAAGCTGTCAATGTCATCCCTGTGTGATCAAATATACTGCTGTGTTTATGTATATACTAGGCATCTGCAGTTGAATAAGATTAATTTTAAAGTCTATGAAAATAAGCCTTACAGCTTTCTCAATAGCTGATTATTTCCACAGCAGTGTAATTGTTTTTATTTCTGCTTCTTACGTAAAAAAATCAGTGAGTCGCAAATGCTATAAAAGGGAGAGGGCCTTTTTCAGAGTGCTTTCTTCCCTCATACCGTCCCCTATACTCTCAATTCCTATGAGGTGTAAATTACCGGACGGTAGCAACCTCATAAAACAAGAGTAAACGGGATGTTGCGCGGGTTCATGTGGCCATAAAACGAGGCATCACCTTTAACACATTTGTGACCCTTCATAAAATCAGCGCTGTCAGAATGACTGGTGTGTTGCTACAGGAAGAGGTCTAACGTTTCATAAAACAAATTGAATCTGGGATACGGAGTTTTTTAAGCATCCGTAGTGGCTAGTGTGTGTGTGTACATATACTGTATATATGAGTGCATGATTCCCATCCCAAAGACCAGTTTATTGCAAATTATATTAGTTTAGTTCTTAATGATCTAATTACTCTGACTCAGATTTACCATAACAGCAACGCAGCATCACTCTGTTGGGGATGGGGGGTTTGCTAAGTTTACTTTAGCCCAATCACAGCTTTCCTTAGAGGTTCGTCCCAGTGACCCTTACTGACAGTATAACAAACATGCTGCCCTCTTTCCAAGTTTGCGCGACCAAGAGAGAGAGAGGAAGAGCGGGAGAGAGAGGTAGTGAGTGACACAGAGAGAGAGAGGCGGAGGGGGGGGGGATCTTGGTTCTAACACTTTGGCTAGCCATGCGTGACGCTCTCTCTGTTCATGTTGCTAGCTTGAATAATTGGACAAAGTCTCATGCAAATAGCCCCATGCCATGGAATTAAAGGTGGGATCTGCTCGTTCAGGCAGATGACAACTTGAGCCCTCGTTTCTCCCGCTCAGAATAATCAGGGGACCAACGTACACCATAATTGTGCTATTGGGGGTGAGGGCAAATAAAAGATTTTCCTCATGCCAGAAAAAAAATAAGTAGATGCATATCTAACTTGATGGGGAAGGCGTTGCTGGAATAACAAAAGTAAAAAAAAAAATAAAAAAAAGGAAAAAGAAACATAAAGAGCAAAACAATTTGATTGCAGGGGCAAAAGCAGGAGGCTTAACTTCCCCGGAATATGTTCATTTTCAACCCAGTGAGTATAGCCATCAAATATTGGACATGTTTGACAATCGTCAAACACTGGCAGAGCTGGAAAAGGGGAAACATTGGGGGTGGCAGAATTAGAAGTGGAAGCTAATGAAACACGAATAGTTAGGAAATCATCACACCGGGTACATTTTAGGAACAACCTTGCCACCAAAAAGGTTCATGATTGAAGCTGATTGCTTTTGAGGATGTTAAAACTTAAAAGCACAAATAAAACGAGAGCCGATGAAAAAAAAGAGAAGGAGATGGTAACGATTACGTTTGAGTACTTGGTGAAATGCTACTGGATTCCCAACTGTACTCAAATCGGTGCATAGCATTCTGGCACACAATGGTTGTTTAAAAAAAAAAAAAGAAGGTAACTTTGTTCAATGTAGAGTCATTTCCTTGGAAATTCTTTCAATTACCCGTCTGGCTTTGGCTGGTAAAGAAGGTGGCGTGGGCTCAGCGTCGGGTCGCAGCCTGGATGATGTTGACTGATTGACTGAACGGCAGATTGATTGCCTGTCTCTTTCAGGTCAAAGCCCATCCATTATGCGGCCCTGCCTGGATGATAGTAGATTAAACATTATTCACAAATACGCCGCTGCCTCCGTGCCTGGGCCGTATGTGACGCTCATTACGGAGCAAGCGTCTTTTGAGACGGTCCGCCTTGCGGACTGAGCCAAGGACAAAAGGCACGGCGGGCCGTCGGAGCTCCGAACCTTCCCGTTTCCCTCGTTCCCCGTGCGGCTTTGAAGGGGAGCCGCGACGTGTCTCCCCTTGTTCTTCGGCGTTCGTCGGGCCGGGCTGCTCGACGGCGGTGAACATGTCACCTCTTTATGGCAGCAACAAAAGGTGTCTATAACTGCATAAAGGCTCCTATGATTACCCTAAGCGGTCGTTCCGCTTATCTGACAGTCAGTCACTGCGAACGAAAAGCGCCGTTCGGCCTCCTAGCACTCGCCTTTGTGTTAGTCAACCGGGTCAGAGGCCTTACCCGGTGTCAGTCTAAAGTTCCTCGGAGAACATAGGGGAAAGAAAGAAAGAAAGAAAGAAAGAAAGAAAGAAAGAAAGAAAGAAAGAAAGAAAGAAAGAAAGAAAGAAAGACGGAAAGAAAGAAAAATCGAAAGGAAAAAAGGAAGAACGAAAGAAAGAAAGAACGAAATACAAGAGAACAGAAACTCGGGCAAAGTCTGTGGCGGGAGACAAAATGAAAAAAAACAACAAGAACGGGAAACAGGAGGTGAATGGCGTTGATGGAACGGGACCGACGGCGCCAAAGGAACAGCCACACCCCCCACAGACGGCGCCAAAGGAACAGCCACACCCCCCAGCGACGACGACGGCCAGGGCCGAAGATGAGGCTCAGAGGAAACGCAGAGTCCGAGAGGCTCCGCACGGGGACGCGCCGGTAAATAATCAAAAGGTCGGCGGCGTGGAACCGCATTGTGCCGGGCTGCTTGCTTGCCTTTAGGTGTAGGGGACACGCGGACGACCCGGATGAAACGACGAGAGGGGGTTCTGACGGAGTGTTCCCGAGTCAGCCACACAACAAAAAAAACGCCAAGGAGGGGAGCCACTGGGAATAGCCAGCGTCCGGTCTATCACGGGGCTGTCAGTCAAGCGGTGGCGTTGATTGACGCGCCGGGGTAATGCCAAACCATTAGAAAAGACCCAGGGACACGCGCTGGCCGATGTCTCTTTCAATGAGTGCGGGTGTGGGAGCGGGCGCTGTCCGCGGTGCTGAACTCGGCTCTCCGGGAGTGACTGTCTCCGGTGCGGAGTTCACCCGAGCCTCCTTCCCCCGCCCGGCCCGTCGCGACGCGCGGTGAAAAAGCCACTGATCCGAAATGTTTTCTTGTGTTTGGGAGGAGGACGCCACCGAATCCCATTTGAGCGCAGTCTATTCTGGCCCCAGAGCAGTTCTCTGCCCTGCTGTGATCATTTTGTTCCGTTCTCACTGCCGTCCCCAAGGAGTCACTGCATAAACATTTCTTTCTATTTTTTTCTTCCTCTCTCTTCTCGCGTGTGTGGATAACTTTATGCATTAGACATCAACAACCACAACGGATGGGTAGAGAGATACACAGGATATATAGATATGAAGCCAAGGGAAGGGGGAGAGGCCTTTGGAGTTGGAGCTGTCGAGCTAGTCACCGCAGTCAGGGTAACCTTTGGAGTGTTGATATGAGGTACTACAGTACCATGTCTAGACTACGAAGAAACTGGAAAAAAGAGAGAAGAGAGAGCGAAAGAGAGAGAGAGAGAGCGAGGGAGTGAGAGAGAGAGAAACAGAGATACAGAGAGGGAGCGTGAGAGAGAGCGAGAGAGAGAGAGAAAGAGGAAAAAAGAGGGAGCGAGGGTAAGGGTAAGGGGTAGAGACAGACTACAAGAACATATAGAGTCACAGAATCAAAGAGATCACATGGTGTCTCTGCGGGCTAACCTTTAATCTCCCGCTGCTCTGACCCCTCTGGGCCGTAGGGGGGGGAGGGGTGGGGGAGAAGGAGCAGGGGGGGGGCACACCCGCGAGCTGACAGCAACGCCTTTGGACTCCCGCCACGCCTGCAGTGTCATGCCGAGTGCAGGCGTCGTGACAACCCCTGCCTTCCACCTAATTGACTGGCTTCGTCGACCGCTCCACCTGTCACTTTGATGGCGGAGTGCTCTCGTTAAGCGGCTGCCGGCACTCATCGGCGCACCCCCCCCCACCCCCCCCTCTTCATGTCTGTGAGGCCACAAGCCTCTTCAACGGGACCAGGCCCTCCTCTCCTATACCCCCCCACGCCCCACGCCTACCCTGCAGATCAAGGGACCCGCTGAGGCGAGAGCACGCAGGGGCCGAAGGAGACGCCAACCAGGTAATGATTTCCGATGCCGCCGGCAGGGCTAAATAAAACACGACACCTCGTTAATCCCGGTTAAGTTTTTCCGCCCCTAAATCCCGTGGTGAGTAACCGTTCCTCCGCGAGTGGCGTTGGGAACGAACGGGGAGTTCCTCCCGGCGTTCGGACACCTGCGCTTCTCGTGGCCGTGTGGGCGGCGCTCCGGTGGAGTCAGCACATACTGCCCCCCGGGAGAAGAAGAAAGCTTTTAACGCTGTAAGTGGGTGGGCAGCCGAGCGTACAGGCCCAATAGCTTTCTACAGAGAGAGTGAGTGAGAGAGAGAGAGAGAGAGAGAGAGA
>JAVQJS010045690.1:0-17740 GCA_036024795.1 Galaxias rostratus | reverse complement strand
CTATCTATCTATCTATCTATCTATCTATTCCATCCAAACGAATCAAGTGCATTCAATTTATTTGACTCTAAATGAATGTAGATGTTTGTACACCGTCTGATTTAATTAATTTAACTTTGGTGAAATATTTTAATGCAACTACATTTTGTCCTGTTGAGTGAAGTATATTTGGTAGGTCCATTATATGAATTTAAACTTTGTTGAATTAACCAGTTGTGGCAGCCAGATTCTATGGACGTGTGTAGCGACTAAAATTCAAATTAATTGACAAATTCAAAATTGTTAAAGCAATTTTGGGATTACAAATTCAGTTTCACGTCGTGTACACATCATCTAGGACACATTTAAAAATCTTTATGCAAAAGATTTGTTAGTATTTACATTTTTGTGTTGGTGCACGACCAGTGCCCAATTTGAAATAAGAAAGCAATGTCCATTTTACATTTTGCTTCACATCTGTACACAATAATCTTATCACATTTAAAATGAAAAAGCAATTGTCCAAAGTTAATGTTCAGTCAATGTTTGGCATTTCATTAACTAATTGTTAGTGCATTATTTGTTGCAGATACAGCCCATATCTAAAACGCGATGTGATAGGCCTATCGATAATGATATTCTACCAGCATGAACTTACAGAAAAACAACTGAGGCGATATTCTCCCTTACATTTTTAATTCCTGAGTGTCACATGCTTTTGTGACAAAATTCAACTGATTTTGCAATATCATGTGACTTCTTTAATGTCAGTTTATGCCTGTTAATCACTTGTTGGATTTAGGTCACAGAAGCTACAATAAAGATTGAGGTCATTAAGGTAGTTTGTATTAAAAATCGTTCATTCATGCTGTACTACGAACTGCCATAACAGTTCTCTTTACCGGCGGGAGAAAAGGATCGCTAATGGAGTGAGGTTTCAACGTTGTCCAGTTTGGAGACAATACAATGGAACTCAGGTTGTTTACTTAGTAAAGATGCGTCACATGGTATGATTAGCAGCTCTCAGAAAACCAAAAATCACTTACGTCATTTTAACAGAGGTAGGTTATAATCAAAACACATATTTCTGGTATGCGGTAAGTCTCGGCAAGCATAGCATGGGGGATCCAAACGGGTTAAAAAGAGAACACAGAGACAGCAAGCTTGAGCAGTGAACGACACTAGGGCACAGACATTTTCCCACTTCAAACACAAGCACACCAATAAGGATCTTTTTGTCGTACGCAGGGAGCTATTTTGTTCATCTTCAGGACAACGTTGACTTCAGTAAATGTCTCCAATTCATGGGCAGGAGAATTAAACCTCAGATTTTCAATTGTGTCGCTTTAGCGCTACTCTGTGTTACATATATATATATATATATATATTTCTATTGAATAATGCAGGGACAATTAGTTAATCCTGTGTTTCAAAAAGAGTATTAAAAACCAATAATTAATTATTATTTATTTTTGTTATTGATAATAATAAAAAAGATGTACAAACAAATAATATTTGCAGGAGATACATTTTTAAAACAAAATTGTGAATCGCTATGGACTGCCATGAGGTTAATTGTGAAATATTTTAAGTTATTTTAAAAATAAAACAAATTTAAACTGTCTAATTCAAAATCTATTTATCTACTTTAAGAAAAAAATCTTCACTTGTTAAAAATAAATCTATAATAATACATATAATTTACCTTATATTTGGCCACTTCTATTATACCTCTGAATTTATAGTAGCACATGTAATGTAGATACAGTGCACCCAGAAATTATTTTCCACATTTTATATTACAGCATAATGGATAAAAATAGATCAAAAGAAATTTCAGCATTCAACACACAACCCCCTCCCCCCTCCCAAAAAAGAAAAGCAAATACATTAAAACCATTGCAAACGTATATTGAAAAAATTTACTAGAAATTAAATTAAAAAAATGTATATCACATGTGCATAAGTAACACATAACACACCCTTTACTCAATACTTTGACTACAGCAACTACAGCCTCAGGTTTTCTTGAGTATGATGCTACAAGCTAGGCACACCTGTTTTGGGGCAGTTCCCATTCTTCTTCGAGATCGTCTCAAGGTCCATCAGGTTCATAGGGGAGCGTCGGTGCACAGCCATTTTCATCTCTCTAAAGATTTTCAATCGGTTTTATGTCTAGGATCTGGCTGGGCCTCTCAAGAACATTCATAGACATTACCCAAAGCCACTCCGTTGTTATCTTGGCTGTGTGCTTAGTGTTTTTGTCCTTTTGGAAGGTGAACCTTTGCCCCAGTCTGAGGTCCAGAGGAATCTGAAGCAGGTTTTTGTAAAGAATCTCTCTGTACATAACTTAATTAATTTTTCATGGAGAGTCCTCTAGGTGCCTTTTGGCAAACTCAATTAGTTTTGGAAATGGGATGTACTTGAGCTCTATTTTGAGTGTCACAGCAAAGGGTGTGAGTACTTGTGATATTTATTTTTTTATTTTTAATACATTTGCACAAACATTTAAAAACCTTTTTTCACTTTGTCATCATGCGGCATTGTATGTAGAATGTATAGAATATTTTTTTATTTAATCAATTTTGTAATTAGGCTGCTACATATTAAAATGTGGAAAAACTGAAGGGGTATGAATACTTTCAGGATGCACTACATATTATGAAAAACGTTAACTAAACGACATGTGTCCTACTTCCAGGAACCTTCCCCTGTCAATTGCCATCTCTATGCCAATAGTCACCATCATCTACATACTTACGAACGTAGCCTACTATGCTGTACTGGACATGAGTGCTATACTGGCCAGCGATGCAGTGGCAGTGGTGAGTACACCGAACAGTGATGCACTGAACATTGCTCTCACACACACACACACACACACACACACACACACACACACACACACACACACACACACACCAAAAAGCTATACATACATTGTTTAGGACATATTTTAACTAGCAGGCTGGAAGTAGATGATGCATCACCAGATCCAGTAACACATCGAACACCGTAAAAGATTGAGCAGCAACAACCATCATGCTTGCTGTTGCAGCAAGCAGGCAGCACTTCACCTGATAGAAGATAAAATAGAACAATTTTTACATTTATTTAAACACACAAATTTTTTTATAAATTAATGCATACTGCAATTTTTTTAAAAAAATGTAAACATTAATTTGTAAAAAACAAGAAAGAGTTGTAATAAAACATTTATTTACATTTGGGAAAATTAACATTCTATGTCGAGATGCACAATTTGTTGGCCTGCTAATGTACTGGCCAAGGGCACAACAAACATTTGAACATAGCCATGCCCAAAAAAGTTCCATCCAACCATTATCCGCCGCTTATCCGGGGCGAGGTTGCGGTGGCAGCAGGCTCAGCAGGGTATTCCAGCCGTCCCTATCTCCAGCATCGCTTTCTAGATCCTCCTGGAGGATTCCAAGGCATTCTCAGGCCAGACGAGATATATAATCTCGCCAGCGAGTTCTGGGTCTACCCCGGAGTCTCCTACCAGTAGGGCGTGCCTGAACAACCTCCAAAGGGAGGCGCGCAGGAGGCATCCTAATCAGATGCCCGTACCACCTCATCTGGCTCCTTTTGACGCGAAGGAGCAGCGACTACTCCAAGCCCCCTCCGGATGGCCGAGCTCTTTACCCTATCTCTAAGGCTAAGCCCAGCCACCCTACATAGGAAACACATTTCAGCCCCTCGCAATCTTATTCTTTCAGTCACTATCTCATGACCATAGGTGAGGGTTGGAATGTAGACCGACTGGTAAATAGCGAGTTTCGCCTTTCGGCTCAGCTCCTTCTTCACCACGACGGTCCGGTACAACACCTGCATTACTGCTGATGCTGCACAAGTCCGCCTGTCAATCTCACGCTCCATTTTGCCCTCACTCGTGAACAAGAACCCCAGATACTTCAAATCCCTCGCTTGAGGCAAAAACTCATTCCCAACCCGGAGAGAGCACTGCAGCGTTTTCCGGCAGAGAACCATGGCCTCGGACTTGGAGATGCTGACTCTCATCCCAACCGCTCTCAAACCGCTCCAGTGCATGCTGAAGATCACATTCTGAGAAAGCCAACAGAACCACGTCATCTGCAAAAAGCAGAAGGCAATTCTGAGGTCCCCAAACTGGAAACACTCCTCACCCCTGCTACGCCTTGAGATTCTGTTCATGAAAATCACAAACAGAATTGGTGACAAGATGCAGCCCTGACGGAGTCCAACACCCACTGAAAATGTATTTGACTTTGTGCCGAGTATACAGCAGTGTGATACCCCGGTAATTGGAGCACACCCTCCGGTCCCCTTTTTTAAAAATGGGAACGACCACCCCGGTCTGCCACTCCAATGGTACTGTCCCCAACCTCCACGTGACATTGAAAAGGCGTGTCAGCTAAGACAGCCCAACAATGTCCAGAGCCTTCAGCATCTCTGGGTGAATCTCATCCACTACCGGCGCCTTGCCACTGAGGAGCTTCCCCACTACCTCAGCAACTTGTGCTAGGGTTATAGTAGATACTCACCCTGGGTCCTAAAATGCTGCCTCTTTCACAGAGGATGTGTTGAAGGGGTTAAGAAGTTCCGCAAAGTGCTCTTTCCACCGCCAGACTATATCTCCAGTCTGGGTCGGCAGTTCTCTTTCCTGCTCAAAAGAGCCTGAGACAATCCCTGCTTTCCCTTCCTGAGACGCCTAATGGTTTGCCAGAACGTCCTTGAAGCCAAAGTCCTTCTCAATAGCTTCCCCGAACTCCTCCCACACCCGGGCTTTTGCTTCTTTGACTACTGAAGCTGCCAGCCTTCAGGCCGCCCGATACCCGTCTGCTGCTTCAGGAGACCCCTGGGTCACCAAACCCGAAAGGCCTCCTTCGTCAGTTTGACGGCTTCCTTCACCACTGGTGTCCACCAGTGGGTTCTTTGGTTGCCACCACCTCAGGCACCGACCGCATTCTGACCACAACTCTTAGCAGCCGCTTCCACAATGGAAGCTCTGAACATGGTCCACTCAAAATGTATGTCCCCAACCTCCCCCGGGATGCACAAAAAGCTCTTCCAGAGGTGGGAGTTGAAAATCTTCCGGAAAGGGTCCTCCAACAGGCGTTCCCAATTCAACCACACAACATGTTTGGGTTTACCAAGTCTGTCCGGCAGTCTATCTCAGACTTCTTCAAATAGTGACAGCTTCCCAAACCAAGTATACAAATGTTATGGCATGCATGCGATGTGCTTACTCGCAGCCAATGCAATGTCAACGTCAACAAAGTCTTTAATGTTGTTTGCACACATTTTTGATTCCGAAATGTAGATTGATGACAGTCCTTTTTAACTAATCATTTGCAACAGATTTAGCATGTACCTCTGAACATGAAGCATAGCATTCATTGTAGATGTTGTAGATTATACATGTGCTTCTTGAGATTTAATTGAGAGTGGCCTGATTCCAGCCTGCTATAGTTGGGTGGGCTTACACAATGCTAGTGACACAAATCTCAGGGCTATAGAATGATAACCCGAGTCTTTAATCCTTTAACATAAGATAATTTAGACACTTCTAGTTCTGTGTGTAAACATGCAAAACAAAGACTTAGGGTAAAGGGTTAGAGCCCAGTGGTTCTTAAAATATGCTATTGGGATTGAACCTATCATGCTTTGGCTTTCCTGTGTGCTCAATTATGATTAGAGTTCATAGTTGGCATTCCAAAACTCCTCCGAATATTGCCACTTTGGGTGGGCAAGCTAGTACAGTTTATTATCTTTTTAGTTGTCAATATGTTATCTTCTTTTCTTTCTTGTTCAAAATCTGAGATGACAAGCTAGTGTAGTTGTAAGATTGGTTGATCTTACTCTTGCACTTTCCCTTATCTACAGGCTGGAAATTAAGTAATGACTGGGTTCTCAGTTTACAACTGATCAAAGTGGTCCTCCATGCAAATATGTGTTTTCTTGGATAGGTTAACTATGACACTATTACCCTGACCAGGTTGTCGAGTCAGTACATTTGAATCAATGAAGCATAGTGATGCAATCTTTCATGAGAAGGTATTATTGGCTGGCATGTTTTCAAAATGGTGATTCAAATAATTTACTATTACCATCATGTCAGTGAAGGCTGGTGGGAGGCAGGGGCAAGGGTGAGCTTAGCCCACCAAAACAACCAAAAATTTGTCTCACAGCGGAGAAATTTACTTTGTTGCAGCAAAAAAGTGGACAGTGCAGATAAAAGGTAAAATAAATCCACATTAAATAAAGTGACAGGACACGTAATAAAACCCCATGTAATAAGTACATCTCCATGGTAAAGTATGTTGCCTAGTATAAAAACAATGTTTAGCTGTAAAGGGAAGTGTACATTGCATATGTATATTGTACATAAGTATGGTGGACTACCTGGGGCCATGGTGGTTGGAAAGTCAAACCGCTTTAGGAAGGAAGGACCTGCGGTATCTCTTGTGAAACACTGTGGGTGAAGGAGCTGCACAGTGCAGAAAAAGTGCCCTCAAGGGGATGATACGTTTTGACTAACACGGATGACAGTTGTCAATTATTCTCCGGTCCCCTACCACTTCCACAGCGTTTAGAGGTCTCCACAGGACATAGCTGGCATTCTTAACCAGTCTGTTCAGCCTCTTTCGGTCAGCAGCAGAGATGCTGCTGTCCCAGCAGACCACACGCAAAAAATTGCTAGTTCAAGTATAAGTTTATTTGTCATATGCAATTAACACACAACTCAGCAGATTAAACCACAAATTGAGAATACAAAATCTAAAATTACAATAAATAAGTACAAAACATAGAACAGTAATGAATTCTAAAAGAAGTGTCGGGGCAATAATGGCAGTTCTTGAAAATATAAAAAGGGAATTTATAAATGAGCAGAATTTACATGAAGTGACAGTGTCAATGTATTGCATAGGGAAGCTCATCATAGAATATTGAATAGAGATAAGTACTGTCTGATGCCACCAAAGAGTCAAAGAAGTTAGTTTTCTGGCATTAAAGACAAAGGGGTCACAGCAGGTGCGTATGGGCCTGGTAAGGGGCGACTGACTGATCAAATCTGTTGAAGAAAATGTTCAGGTTAGTCACCCACTTTAGGTCCCCCTTGATCTGGGAGTCTGGTTCCTTGTACCAAGAGATGATTATTAGGTCTCTCCAGACTCCGCTGACATTCCTCAGCTTCTCCTCCATCCTCTTCCTGTAGCTGTTCTTTCCCTCCCTGATCTCCCACCTCAGCTCCCTCTGTACAATCCTCGCCTGAACCTAAAGCTCTCTTTTTGTCCATCAGGAGAACCTTTATGTCAGGAGTAATGCAGAGTTTGTTCTTTGAAAAACACTGTTAAGTCCTGTTGGGTACGATGTTTTCCACACAAAAGTTGATATACTCAGTGATGCAGTCTGTAAGCCGTTAATGTCCTGCCCATGAGAGACAGTAAACACATCCCACCTAGTAGTGTCAAAATAGTCGTACAGGGCCTCCTCAGACTCATCAAGCCATCTTGTCACAGTGCGTATGGACACTGGCTGCCTGTTCTGCCAGATTGGTGTGTACAAAGGCAGGAGGTCTACCAGGTTATGGTCAGATCTACCCAGGGAAGGATAGTGTGATGAGCTGTATGGCTCCTTGGTGTTTGCATACAGTAAGACCAGTGTTTTATTGTCTCTGGTGGAGCAAATTACATATTGGGTGAATGTGAGCGGAGAGACGTGATTAATTTGATTGAGATAAAAGTAATTGAAAATCAGTAAGGACTATCTACACCGAAAATGCAGATACCACTGTGTGATGCAATAGGGAGATATTACGGCCTAAAATTAACATTAGAATTGTTTACCCAGCTGCCATAGTGAGGTCAATTATAGCACTAAAGAAACATTATTTTTGTAGTTTTTATATAAAAAATTTTTTAGGCTAAACCGTTTAATTTAAAAAAGAATTTTGGCCCCATACGTGGTGCTAAAATGAACACATTAAAGACATGCAGTGACCACAAGCATTGAGTGTTCTTTGAAGCGGTTAGGTAAAAAATAATTACATTATAAAAACCGTAGGGCCTCCCAAAACCAAAAACCACAGCTGCTTTAAGAAAGGAAAATTTCAAATAAAGATGTGTGGTAATCTAAAAGGAGATATTTAAATCATTAACTAAACTGATTTTAAAAGATACATAGCGAATAAACACTGCATGCATGAAATAATGAATGAATGATTAATCTGAGTAATATTTGACTCGTTTTTTTCCATTAGAATGGGTTTGTATAGCTTTTGGTTAAGGGGATTTCCCAAGCTCAAAGTTTTATTGAATTATTTCAAAAAGTGAGTATAAATCACATGGAGTGAAAATGATCAAGCTATAATGTTATAGGTAGAACTAACATCAATAGCTGAGCTAGTCTGTTTTAGTCAGCAGTAGTTTTACTCCCTCCCTCACTTTAGCTATTTACCCGCGACCTAATTTTGACATTAACAGATTTTGGCTAAAGAAAAGAGAAAGTTTTGGCTGTGTTCGGAATAGCCTACTTAAATGCCACCAAATACAAACTCAATGAGTACACACTATTATACAGTACATTCGGAAAGTATTTACAATGCTTTACTTTTTCCACATGTTGTTATGTTAACACCCTTATTATATTTTAAAATAGCTTTACTCAAAATTCTACACACAACGCACCATAATGTTAACATGAATTAATTTTTTTTAGATATTTCTTATTTCAAAAAAATTGCAAATAAGAAATCACATGTACACAACTGATCCTTGAGATGTTTCTACAGCTTACGTGAAGTTCACCTCTGGTAAATTCAGTTGATTGGATATGATCTGGCCACTTGTCTATATAAGTTGACAGTGCATGTCAGAGCACAAACCAAGCATGAATTCAAAAGAATTGTCTGTTGACCTTAGATAGAGAATTGTCTCAAAGCACATATCTGGGAAATGGAAAGATTGCTGCTACTTTGATAGTTCCACGAAGCACAGTGGCCTCCATCATCCGTAAATGGATGTTTTACGTTTTAAACCACTGGGACACTTCTTGGAGCTGGCCGACTATCTAAACTGAGAGATTGGGAGAGAAGGGCCCGAGTCAAGGCGATAATCAAGAACCCAATGGTCACGCTGTCAGAGCTCCAGCGTTCCTCTATGGAGAGAGCAGAACTCTCCATATGTTGAGAGTGACAGAGCGAACTCAAATGTAGGACAGATGAGGAGGGTGGAATGAATTTTGATGGTTTTATTGAGTAATAGGCAGTCCAGTAGTTACAATGAGCAGTAGTCCACAAAGTGGAACTACAATCTGACAATGAATGCATTAAAAAATCGGGCTAGATATACTAAA
The DNA here is from genome assembly GCA_036024795.1 of Galaxias rostratus. Lineage (NCBI taxonomy): Eukaryota > Metazoa > Chordata > Actinopteri > Galaxiiformes > Galaxiidae > Galaxias > Galaxias rostratus. The sequence continues at coordinate 8,407 of JAVQJS010045690.1, read as the reverse complement.
GAGTTAATGAGAGGCAGGTAGACTAATTGCAACAGGGAGCAGGTGTGGTGGTGGAGCGAGAGGGAGACAACCACGCCCCCATGTAGCAGACATACACAGAGGGACCAGCAGGGGGACACAGAAGATCGATAGACATAGAAGGAACAAACCAAAACACACACTGAACAGAGGCAAACTGGCCTTAACTGCCGCAGGCGCAAACATGACAGGCAAGCGAAAAGGTATGGGTATTCAAGTCCAGAGAGGACCATCAAATAGATTGCTTGAGGAGGGTTAGGGTACGGCTGATTATCGGATGGCAGGCAAACCGGGAGGCATAACCCCATGGGAGCGGACGGAATCACGTTAAAAAAGATGGTTGGGAAGACCATTACCTAGTTCTGGTTGAGCACGCTAGGCCTCCCTGATGACAGACTCAATCTGCCAAGTCACTGCAGCCACCAAATAAGATAAGGGGAGGGTGGTGTCTGGGTTGGTAGGAGCTTCAACAGAAACGTATTGACGGGAGAGGGCTTTGGCCTTGAGATTTCTGGTGCCAGGTTGGTAAGTAAGTGCAAAATTAAACCACTTGAAGGACAGCCCAGAAGGCCTGGCAGGAGTTGAGGCCTTTTGCATTTTGGATGTAGTGGAGGTTCTTATTGTCCATCCGTACCACAAACAGGTGTTCTGACCCCTTCAGCAAGTCTCTCCATTCCTCCAGGGCGAGTTTAACAGCCAAGAGCTCCCGATTCCTAACGTCATAATTCTTCTCTGCTGGGGACAGACGACAGAAAACAAATAACTTGTTCTCCAGGAGTCTCTGGAGAACAAGTCTAACCTGCTGGATGTGTTCTTCAACGTTCCGGGAGAAAATCAGTATGTCATCAAAGTTACAAAAACAAAGTGGTTGAGGAATTCATGGAGGACATAATTTATCAGGCCCAAGAACACAGCAGGGGCGTTAGATATGCCAAATGGCATGACGAGGTTCTCAAAATGGCCAACTCGTCACCCTCACAAAACCTGACCAGATGGTAAGCGTTCCTCAGGTCTAGTTAAGTGAATATGGTGGCCCCCTGGAGTGGTGCAAAGGCAGAGTTGATAAAGGGTAGGGGATACTTTTTCTTTATGATAATGTTGTTAATGATAGTCAATGCAGGGTCATAGGTAATCAGCTGTCTTGGGGCTTAAAAAAACCCTGCACCAAGCGAGGATGATGATGGACTTGATGAAACCTGTGGCTAAAGAATCGTGGATGCACGTTTGCATAGCTTCTTTGTCTGGACGGGACAGGTTGAACAAGCGGCTGGAAGGCAAGGGTGCTCCCGGAAGAAGGTTGATGGTGAAGTCGGACGATCGATACATCAGCAGAGAGAGAGCATGCTGTTTTCTAAAAACCTCACCTAGACATGATACAAATAGGGGACAGAGGAAAGGTCGGTGGCTTCCAAGGCTGAAGAGGGAAAGGGAACAGCGGCTTCTGCTGGGGCCGGAGCAGACTGCAAGCAGGATGACAGGCAGAAGGTGCTCAAACTCACCACTCTGCCGATGGGCCAGTTGATGTGGGGATTATTTTGACGGAGTGAAGCATGCGGCGGCCACTGACAGAGTACGGTTATCCTTCTCTGTAGGACGCTTGCAGAATCGGTTATCCAATTTTATGGCTAAGGATATTAGCTCGTCCAATTTGCTTGGGTCGTCCTTGGTGGCCAACTCATCCTTCACCATGTCCACAAGCCCATTCTGGAACACCCCCTGGAGATTCTGAATCCTATTGCGTATTCAACTTCACTGTCGGAACCCTGGCGAATAGTTAAGACGTTTTGCTGCCCCTTACAGATTGGAAAAAAAAAAAATTCATCTCTGAGGTGAAGCTATCAAAAGAGGAGCTAACAGGAGACTGACAATCACTTATAGCTTATGCTCATGCTAGTGCATTCCCCTTGAGTAACCACATAACATAAACTGGAATCATTGACTTATCTGAGGTATACGTGAAGGACTGCTGCTCAAACACCAGGGAGCACTAGATGAGAAAAATACCTGACATGTTCCCAGAATAGCGCTCTAGTACTGGACCGTAGGGCTCTCTCGTCTGGTCTGGAAACTGCCTGGTCCGGGGAGCTGCAGGAACAGGAGGACTAGACTGGGCTCCAGGGTTTATTACTTAGTCAAATAGTAAGTAAACCAGTACAATCCAAAAATGACTGATGTCACACACGCAGATACTATGTGATGATTTTGAAGAAAGAGATGACCAAGATTGCAGCAATGTAGGAAGACGTGCTCTTGGAGGCCTGGGTTACTGTACCTTGGAGTAAGGGGCGTGTGGGGAGCGACTAGAGGCATGGGCGCAGGTAGGTGGAATGGGCACACTATAATTAGGGTGTTGATTGGCATGTGACATCATGACTTTCTAGTGCATTTGAATGGGTTACCTAAACTTTGGCGACTCTTTTTTGCTCTATTGGATAAAGCCTGGTTGAGACTTCGGTGAGGAAACATTTCAGTGTAGATATTGGAGCAGAATTACTGGAGCAGTATTATCTGGTGCAATGGTTCAGTTCAGTGTAAAGATTTCCAAAGACCTGAGACTTTGAAAGTAACCTAAAAAATAATCTCAAAAGAATAATTTGCGAAATTTCAATGGCATTTTTTAGCACCTGAAGAGAAAACACACAGACCATATTCTGGATGATTGATTTTTTTAGAAAAGTGTTTGTTTTATGTCTTTATGTTCAATTACTCTTATTAGAGAACCCTTTTTAAACACTATGTGACTGCTAAATACACACATCATATAAGTCATAAAGTTGTCAACACCCTACCTTAGAAGGTCCATTAAATAAGTGTTAAAGAAAATGTTTAGGCTATAATCTGGGGTTATTTTTTGTTTATTGAATTCAATATGCATTTATGCACGGTGGCTGATTATTCTAATTCTTTGCGAGAAGGCAGTTCATAAAATCAACAATTAATGTTCCCAAAAAATTATCTATATAATTCAAATTGTGGATTTTACATTATTCAGAAACAGAAACAGTCATTAGTGGCATCCATACAATACGTACTATGGAATCTCATTGGTTTTCTCATAATGCACAGTAAACAGTAATCCCAGCAAATTCATTTTTAAGAAAATCTAATGAGGTGTTTTAATGGCATCACATCTGGGAGTTTACATAGAGCTTGAAATCATGTGAAGTTATTGAATCACCTGGTCTAAAGTTGGAGATCATACGAAAGTTTAGAGAGGCTTATAAGATGATTCTCAACCAAACATGTTGTATTTCTGACCATAAAATCACAAGAGCTACACATTTCAATTATTATGAGTTGGTCTGTCAAATAATAAAATGATAATATAATTGTGGCTCATGATTCTTAAATAACTGAGCCGATGAAACCAAGCTAGTCCCAGTCTAGTTCAAAAATTTTCCAAAATGAATGTTAAAATGGACTGTGTGTGACTGTTACTACATAATTTAATTTAGTTATTTTCTGGTTTATACTCTGTCATCTGACAGGGCACTAAAATAATCACTAGGAAAACAAATCTTTGTCATTTAATGATAAGATGTGACGTGTCTTCTGAAAGGTTGTTTGAAATATTTTGCCAGCGATAATGGTGAAAACAAATTTTGGTTATACATATTGCGAACAAAAGATTCAAGAACAGAGTTGATGTGATTCTAATCTTGAACAATGCCACAAATTATGTTGTGTTCCAGCTGTTTTTTTGTGTTTCTTAGACATTTGCAGACCACACGCTGGGTGCTATGAGTTGGATTATTCCAATTGCAGTGGCTCTTTCTTGTTATGGGGGCCTCAATGCCTCCATCATTGCAGCATCGAGGTAACTTTCTCACCCATTGCACTCCTTATTTCCTTATTTCCACATCAAACCAGTATACATTTTAGTCTCCTAGCTTTGCAAATAACCGGTTTGTTGGGATGGTAATTTTGGCAGTCCCAAGTACAATATTTACTTCAAAGTTTGTTGGCCTGTTGTTTCAGCAAAATATATATTTATGTAATATTGCGTTTGTTTGTACGTAATGAGTTAAAAACTCTGCTCTTTGATGTCAGTTGACCAAAAGACTTTATCCAGATCAGATAAGTCTTCTTTGTTAAAAAAAAAATCCCAGGTGTCTTGCTATAATATTGAATGAATGTTTATAATGTTTCAACCAAAAAGTTATATCCAAAACTATATATCCTCCAAAACTAGGAATGTATGCTCACTCAATGCGCATCATCACATCACAATCCTACGCACATATTTATCAACACTCCAGCACTTTACATATTTACAATATTTTGTACTCCAATCCCCACTGTCCATATCCCCCATCTGTACATATGATGTGTATCTTAGTTATTTTTATATTATTTATATTGCTGGCATGAATGTTTTGGCTCTGTTCTACGAAGTTGCTGCCTGCCTGGTCATAAGAATTTCTTTGCTCAGAGTGATCCTGTATTATACTGTGCATTAGACAAATAAAACACTTTGAACTTTGTGACGATACTCAGCGAATGAAATCGGTATGCAAATATGTGACGAGTCAAGTTGGTAACTCAAAACCTAAATTGCAACACAAACAACGGACCCCAAAGCTAAAAAAGTTTGCTTGGTTTTAAGTAGCAGCCTCTGTCATAAAATCAATAACGTCTGGCCCGCAGGTAGAATTAATACATTTTTCCTCATTTACCCACTAGAGGCAGCAGCCCGTATGACTCTTTGCCGCCTATTTTGTAAAATGGCGACAATCAACAAAAAAAAGGAAAGTTGACTGCGAAGGCCGACGGTTCAAGGATGGATGGAAATTGGACTATTTCTTCACTGAAATACGCAACAACTGTGTCTGCCTCATTTGTAGAGAGACAGTGGCTGTTTTTAAAGAGTTCAATGTGAAGTGACATTAACAAACGAGAACATGCTGACATGTACGACAAGATCACAGGGAAAGAACGCAGCGAGAAACTGAAGCAACTTGAAGCTAGTTAAGTCTCACAGCAGCAATATTTCGCAAGAGCCCGAGAGTCAAATGAGAACGCTACAAAGGCTAGTTACGAGGTAGCCGCGCTGATTGCAAAGCATTGCAAACCTTTCACCGAGGATGAATTTATCAAAGACTGCGTGATGACAATGGTGAAGCAAATCTGTCCCGAGAAGCAGCAAGAGTTTGACAAAGTCTGCCTAGCACGTAAACACTTGGGCACCCAGGACTGAAGTGTCATCCATCCATCCATTATTAGAACCGCTTATCCTATGCAGGGTCGCGGGGGGCTGGAACCTTTCCCAGCTGACTTAGGGCGAGAGGCGGGGTACACCCTGGACAGGGCAAACACATTGACATACAAGCATTCACACACACATTCACACTTATGGACAATTTGGAGTCACCAATTTACCTGCATGTTACACAGAAAGGCCCTCAGGCGGGATTCGAACTCAGGACCTACTGTGAGGCAACAGTGCTAACCACTGCGCCACCGTGCCGCCCTCAGATGAAATATTTTCTTTCCAAATTGTTAACATTGCAATAACAACGTAAAATTACGCTCAAGAAATTTTGCCAGGCAAAATAATAATAAATAATAATAAAATATTAGGTTTCTCCTCTGTCTCATCACATTGTGTTGTTGTTTCTGGTTGTTTGGACAAATGTGTCCTAAAACTTGACAGCGTCGCGACAATTCACTTCAGGCTATGTAATACATACGTACACGTTTACATAGGAAACAGCATTAAAGAGTCTGCTAATATAGCAAACTTGAAATCGTGTTTAACACAGATGTGGCTGGTAGAAGGATTGGAAGAGGATGAATGGACAAACTCCCGTTTGTTTTGAATTGGGTAGCAAACCCCACCTACCGGCCAAAATGCCTCTAATATTTTCTCAAAATAAAAACGATATCGGTCATTATTTCTAACTACCGGCAGTGGGTATTGACAATTGAATAATAGGCTTAAATTGTATTTATAATAATCTGAGAAAATACCAAACTATATGGACACTAACTACCCTTGGGGGTAGAGCCCACATTCAAATAATCATACGCTAGCTTTAACCTCCCAACCGCATTAATTAACATTACTTAATATGGGAACATAAAACATAAAGGTGAAATTAACTACCTACACATTTACATTTTTTAAATCCGGACACAACTAAACATGGAATCTATTATTATCAAAACAAATGAGTTAGTCCCAATACACTTACTGATCTTATACTGCCTGCAAAACAAAAATCTAATAGGCTCACTCAAATAAAAACCGAGCGGTTACTACCTACATACCTAAAATGGAAAGACATAATTGAAAATCTCATTACCAAAATTTAGGGAGGGGTATGTGACATGGAGTGTGGCATCAGTGAGAATTTACGTCTACAAGTTGGCAAGTAGCCTTCTCTATCATTTCGATATTTTATGAAAATCATTTCAACAACTAATCCTTTGGTTCCTTTGGTTTTAGTAGGATGCCTGGTTAACGTACCAATTGATCGTTTTTCAGAAAGTCGTCCTACACATAAGTTCAAGTAGTAGTCCAATATTCAAATGAATCATACCGACCTCCATTTCAGAAAGCACTACTAGATAAAACGGTAATTACAATTATTGTTTGGCTACTGAAATTTGGAAAACTATTAATGAAATGGACGCCTGAAAAGTGAAAATCACTAGTTCTGCTAGCCCTATGCTAGATAGTTGTTAGCAAGTTACTTTTTAGTGAAGTAAGTAGTTCCTAACCGGTCTATTAAAAAAATATATTAGATAAGTTAGTACTATGTACAATTTTGTAATTTTGTCGGATTTTGCTGAAAGTCCACTTATTGCAACTTGCAACCTAACTACGCAAACAAGATTATCATCCCAGGTATACTTACATTAACCAGCCATGCTGTGGCTAGCTAGCGTTGCTAAATTCCGTAACATCCTAATTGCGGTCTGTCGGAGCCTAAATCAGTTTCAACAACTTGGCTTCCGGACCGTGTAACGAGAAACTTCAATTTATCTAGTTGACTATTTTCAGAAACTTGTGGCCGTGAACCAACTGGCGAAACTCAAGCCGGTCCAGTTTCAGTGGAGGCGATATTTGAAAGTATGGGACAGTGGGTGGCTATTTGGTTATTGAGCTCCGAATGGTCGGGACCCGGGACGAGGGGTTGAAAAGGCAGGAATTTGCTTAATGAGCAGGGTTTGGTTTGCTGCAATGCTTTAAAGTTACCTTCAGAACTCACTCGTTCAAGTATAGAATCGTTCATGGAAAATGCTATGAATACAAGAGTACTATGTAAAACACAAGAAAATAATGAAACCATCCAACGCTAAATAGGTGACCCTATGTTTTTTTTATTCATCATACAATGTCAGCCGAATAACTTGGCATTATAGGATTTGGCTCAAACGATGATAAGGTTATGCCAACAAAAATGTCTTTTAAGAGTCTCTTTTTGGGGGAAAACAAACTCGAAATGCCCTGGCAGTGGATTTATATACCTAATTTTGAGCATACAGCCGGGAGACCAGGGATAGTAGGAGCAAAAGACAATTTTAACATCTCAAATTGCACCAATCAGAAATGAGAATGAACCATGAAACTCATGCATGTGAGAAGTGGTGATATCTCTCTCTCTCTCTCTCTCTCTCTCTCTATCTCTCTCTCTCTCTCTCTCTGTTTTGAAGACCAATCGGTTGTCTTCATACAGTATTACTAATCATGCATAGTAGCAAAACAGGGAAGCACACATTTCTAAATGTATGTCTTACTATTACTTTTTAACGCCGCCTCTCCTCAAAGGTTTGTGTTGCTCAGTCTTGCCACAGTAAAGCTGACCCCTTTAGGTCCACCCTGACCATTCAGTCTGGGACAATGATATTAAAACAGTTGCTTCACAATAGCCGTCCTGACATCTACTCCAACTTGAAATAGTCTCAGTTATAGTTATTCTATCATTTTTGACATGGGTATTGCTTGAATAATTAGTATAAATAAGTACTTTTAAATGTAAGTGCCAGTTTAAGTGGATTCAATTTCCAGTGTGCTTCAATATTGATTTAGTTACCAAAGACCAGCCTGTAAGTTAAACCTCCTTAACGTTGAAAATGTTTAACCACAAGCGTTTACACGGCAATGAAAATTAAGAATTGCAGATCTCTGGAAGCACACACCATCTGAACAAGTAGCCGCATGCAGAAGAACCTTCATCCAAAGTCAAGCCTTATCGTATGTTTTAAATATTACATACATTAAATATGAAATAAACTTGAGTAGTAGAGATTTGATACTTACACTGTAATGCTATGACACATACTATATGCACAGGGTGCAATCATGTAGACGTTTTTGAAGAAAGTAACTTGAGGCATTTTATCTGTGTGGTGATTTTGGTGACCCCTACCGTTTGCTTAGTGT
>JAVQJS010045658.1:0-17900 GCA_036024795.1 Galaxias rostratus | reverse complement strand
AATGATAAAACCTCTTTATTTTTGTTCTTTATTTACCCGCTCCAATCAACGGTTCATTCCCATTACCATCCTATCACAAGTGTTTTATTATCAATGCTGAGTTATTTCATTTTTTTGCATCCAAGCTTTTGTGTTGCTTTTAATTGAAAAAAAAAAAATCTCTTCCACACGGCTGCTTGGACATAATAGTTTGGGGGAGATTAATATGGTGCATTTGTTAATTAGTGTTGCCTTGTTTATTCAAATTGCACAGGCTTGTTTTAAGGGAAGATGCAGTACTATTCATTATGTGTTGAACACAGAGTAAGGCAATGTAGGAAAATGACTCAGCAATCAGTGTAGTATGACTTCCATTGAAAAAATTGCATATTTGCATATCAATAAAAATCCCATTTGCAATCATAACAAAGCAATATTAATTACATTTAGAGTGATTAAGGAACATCAGTATATTTATTATGAACAAAAACATTGGCAAATGTAAAAAGAGATGGCTTCATCAGAAATACAATATCTGATACTGATATATCAACTGAAGGAGTCACACAAATGTTTATACATGTATCATTCAGTCATTATCCTCCACTAAGCCCATGTTTCCAAGTCCTCTTCCTTTTGGGCCAAAATGTTTTGCATAGCAAACTGCAAAGAACACAAAAAGGAGCTACAATAAATGCATGACACAGAATTTGTGTGTGTGTGTGTGTGTGTGTGTGTGTGTGTGTGTGTGTGTGTTTGTGTTTACCTTTACAATACAGTTCACCGTCCTTGTCTGTTACAGTGGCAGAGTCCAGGCCCTTACCACACATGGCACACCTAAAACAAGTTTTATGCCAGGGCTGCACAAAGGTGGATTAGACAATGGTTTAGACACAGGTTGACGTATCCAAAGACAAAAAATTGCTGATGAGTTTTTGTCAACTACCATACCTGCCCTGCGCTCATGATCTTTTCTGCTGCATAGACAGCTTTTGAACACCGTGGGCAGTTGTCTGAACTGCCAAACTTCTGTGAGAATTTGTTAGTATTGGAGTTTGTAGATGGTGGTGGCTTAGACCTAAGAGTGGATGAAAACATTGTGTAACATTACCAAACTATTATTGTTCATTATAATTTATAATATATAATAATAATAATAATAATAATACAAATAAAATAGAACACAGTCGGAATATAGTACATACTTTTTAGATTGCAGATCTAGGTGCTCTGTATGAGGATCGGAGCTGAGGGCTCCAGCACCTTGGCCATATCCATATCCCTTTGGACCATACTTCTTGCCGTAACAGGACTTGCAATATATTTCAGATTCATGGGCTGCAACGGTTGTACTGTCTAGACCTTTTCTGCATGTCACTGTGTAAAACAAAGCAAAACAACTCACTCAAATATTATCCACATGCATAAAATATGATTTTTTAAACACCTTTTTACCTGCCTTGCATCTTGCATGTTACAAGGGAAAGTGAGAGGCCAGTAAAATGCCCTAACCTTAACTCTGGCTTCCATCAAATCTCACAACCACTGTCTGTCAACGCTGGCCTTTCAAGTCAGCTGATCACACTGTCTATTTCAAGACCAGAGCTGTGATTGGAAGCAGAGCAGTGAAACTGAGGATTGACCGAGGTGGAGGACCCACGCTGCCCAAGCAGACAGGAGGGCTAATTACACAGGCTTTTTAGAGGTCTAATTGGTGCAATCTGTCTGTCACCGAACCAACGGGGCGAGTCTGAGATGTGATATTTGCTTTTGAGAAGGTCTTTAAAAGGGCATCAATGGTTATTTAGGGCACCCATTTTGTGTGTCCTATTATAGTATGCCTCTATCACTGCCATGCCCAATAGCTTCCTTCTCTACTGCCAAATACTGTCCCTACAAGCACAAGGTAATAACCGACAATAAAAAGCAGATGAACAGATATAGACTCATCAACTAAGGCTACGAGCCTCATTTCTGAGGTTTGCAATGGTCTGCCAAAGACAGCACTTCACACGCTCCAAAACAACTGGGTGACTCAAACAGGGGTTTTAACAAGAGAAGGTAGTACACTCACTGCAGATGAAGCAGGTCTTGTGGAAGCTCCTTCCATTGCATTGGATCTCCTCTGCGTGGTACACTGTTTTTTCACAAGCAGCACACTTGGCACCACCCCCCCAGTTTGGCATCCTCACAAAAGGGAAAGGACCTGCATGCAACCCAGTGAGGAAGGATCAAAAAGTATAGAACAAGCACATGTTGGGTTTCGGCCTATCCTAACCAACAGAGGACGAGAGGCGGGGTTAAATATGTCATAAATCACAAGTTTACTTGAATTACCAGTTTAATTTGATAAGGTATATTTAGCATGTTTTGAAAAGCCAAACTTATTCTAGAATCTTCCCAAGTACATTTTGGTTCAATACATTATATTTAGTTCAGTAACAGTCAAGTAGAGCATTAAGCTTTAGTAATATTTTAGAAAAGGACAAAATAATGGCCCTTGTTCTCACCAGTATTGCCTCAATGTGTAGTTCTTACACATCTCTAAATCCACCTTAGCATTTCATACCTTTACATACCAAAGAACTTAGCCCTTGTTAGTCGGTCAAGCCCTGTGACGGTGTGCTCCTTAGTCCAGCTCGACAGTGCGGCCACCAAAACTCAGGAATGATGGGCCCTTAAATATTGCCCATATCTCTCATCACCCAGAGCTCTCTGATGACGCTCTAGCAAAACAATGTTCCAAAAATAAGCCCAGACAAAACCGTACCATTCGAACACACCAGTAGGCAGCTAAGCTAGGATCCTGACTTCATCATTTATTCTGGATACATCGGAGTGGTTACCATGGAACAGTTTGACTTAAATAACATGGTGTGATTATGAAAATGAGAACAGTATGAAAGGGAGAAAACATAACATAGTGGAATGCACGCTGTATTTGTGCTTAATGCATATGGGGACCATCTTTTCAGACCAATCCTCACTCAGATAAAGAACATGCTAAAAATACTTCTGAAGATTCTTTAAACCAATATTATTTATTTCACATTTAATATGACATGGGAGTGGAATATAGTTAATCAAATCCATATTCTACAAGGCAAACCCACATTTCCTGATTAGTCTTAGATTCCATCACATTCACCTCCGTTCCTCTTTTGAAAAGGTGCAAAACTACCATTTTGCTTGGTTGTTCTTTCAATTGGTTTTATAATACTTCAAATCAGACATGGGTCTTTCAGTCATTAAATTAAGATTTACACAAAACACATGCTTAAATGTTTGAGTGACGGTCAAGGTGACATTCGTGTGGCACGGAAAACAAACTTAATATTAACCGTCACGTGACAACTACAAAATATTTTCAAAATTGAATGAAAGTTTACTTAAAATAAACGTTAATACCAAGAAATAACCCAGCACCAGTATATATGTGGTAAAAGTTGCAATATCTGAACAATCCTTTAACAGACAGTACGGAGTTGTAGAAAAAAAAAAAGTGGAAAACAGCAACAGAGTAGTAATATCTCTCTCCCTGCATCCTAAAACCCCATGGCTACATGTGTCTGTTAGGCAGTCAGCCAGGCCACTCCAGGGGTCTGAGCTAGCTGTAATGGCGTCCTGTAGGGGCAAGTCAAGTCAAATGTCAACACATGCAGCTATGAGATCAAATAAAAGATCCACTTTGAAAGGAAGCCGTTGAAAGAGAAAGAGAACCAGACGCTCCATGCCAAAATGTCATGGACAGACAGGCAGGGGGTTTGTAAACAGGTGGTGTTTGGTGGAGCAGCAGTAGCCGGTCTTCAGGCCTCTTCAGTGGAAACCTCCAGCTTCCTCTGAGGAATGTAAACGGTTTGTCCGGCTACGTGTCCGCCGCTGGTTACCACCGTGGCCAGCGGGGAGAGGGAGACAGGGGTGTGGAAGAAGCTCTGCTGGGGAACACTGGTCCCTTTGGGTGTGGCCATCAAAGGCTGTGGCGACAAAGACACAAGGGACAATGGGACGATTAGCAACCCCACCCAGACTTACAAATTCAAAGAACAAAATACGGTGTCGACTACTCACCACAGGACACAGCAAAGTACAATGGATGTCGGACAGTGAGTTAAGCCCTTAATCAGTGCAACATTCTCTAAGTCTAGTGAGCAACGGTGCAAGTCCGACATAGCTGCAAGTTAACTCAAAATCTTAGATGATCTATATCATTTTTACCTGCTGTAAACTGTAGAGGGTAAATGGCTGCAACGACTGCTGGACCGTAGCTGGAGACATGGGCTTGACAAACATCATGCCTTGCGGGTGCAGGCCTAGGTGAGCAGGCAGCGGACTGAGCAGGGGGTGGAGCTGCTCGGGGGTCTGGCCTGAGGCTGGCCCACTGCCCGGACTGGGCCCGGGGATCAGGCCCAGGTTCTGTAGGGTGAAGTTGAGGATAGCGGGGCTGGGGCTGTGGATGTGGTGGCCCTGAGTGGGGAGCGGGGGGGCGCTGGCGGCCCGCTGTAGAGGGACACTGGTCGGGGTGAACTCCTGGACCAGTGGAGGTCTGGAACCTGGCAAACATCAATGGAGCAGCCTTGTGTCAGTGATGAATAAAAAAACTGAATTTTACAGCGTGTATGTGTAAGGTTGCAGCCATCAATCAGTTCAGTAATTGAGTACTCTGCCTGTGATTCAACTGATTAATCGGACTAAGAAGCAATGGTAAATAAACCAAAAATGTAAACCATCTTAAAATGACCAATAATTGGTTTCCTTTTAAATTGGAATAAATTAAATTATTTTTATCGCTTCAATAGCATACAGTAACTGTCCGAACTAAACTCAATTAGCGCATACAAATGCCATATTCAATTTTGAGAGAAAAAACATTTGAAGATGAAAAAACACAGAAAACACATTATTTCAAATGTTGCTGCATTTGGTTTTCTGTGGGTATTTTCTCAAGCAGAGCTTAAAAATATTTACATAATGTCATCTCAACTAGCCGTCATATTAATTTTCTAATGATAACAGCACTATGTGTTGGGTCCACTCTGGGCTGGATGCTTTATGATGGGATGCTGAAGAACTGACGTTGTGCTACTGTTTTAGGCTAGTTCTGCTATGCCAGAGTCATACTTGTGAACTTGTATTCAGCTCTATATAAAGTTAGGGGTTTCACAAAGTTTGAGGCCAAAAAAAAAAAAAAAAAAAAATGGCATCAATGCTTTTCACAATCGATTAAGTTGAGGAATGGTTTCAGCGCTGGCTAGCTGGCTACGTGACCTGAAAACGAGTGGGATTTGATGCTGGATGTGATCATGGTTTGAGCTGCTTCTTCTCGGATAGTACCTGCGGTAGGTGTGTGGTAGACATTATAAGTAGGGGTTGAAGCATTGCTGCCTTCCTTGCTGAGGCACTGGGGGTCTTTGTAGCTGAAGAGGGACTGTTGAGAGATGGGGAAATAGTAGCCTGCCGGGACCAGAGTCTACAAAACAGACAATTAAACCACACGTTACAAACTGAACTGAATTCTGTTGAATAGATACTGTGCACGTGGGGGGTGTGACGCGAGTCACGTCAGTGTGTGCGTGCACGTACCTCTGTGTGGTACTGGGGCGCGGCCCTGACTGGAGTCAGCCCAGACTCGCTGTCCGAGGTCGCCACCTTGTCTGCCTTCTCCAGGAAGGTTTCCACGCTCTGCTCCAGCGGCGGGTTGGCCACCCTGCTGCCCGGGCTGTTGACAAACTCGGGGTCCAGGTGGAGGGCCCGGGGCGAGGGCCGGCTGGTGAGGAGCCCTCCCCGCCGGGCCTTCAGGCGAGCCTGCAGGATCTCGCACAGCTTCGGAGAGGTGTCCTGCACGAGCGCAGGGGAGACAGAAGGGAAGGAGAGCGTCAAACACACACCTGTGGAAATGGAGCGTCTATCATAGCAGCGCATATCCCCAGTCAGCACACTAGAGAACAGGTCAGCACAGTAAACAATGTCCCTCTCTCAGCTCACTGTCGGTAGGCCCTCACCCTGGAGCTGGGATCCAGCCTCTTGGTCTTAGAGGGGCTGCTCTCCCCGGTTCTGTCCCCACACCCCCTTTTGGCAGCCGAGGGACTGCTGGGCTCAGGTCCTCCGGAGGCTGGCTGGCTGAGGGCGGGCGACTGGAGGGACGCCGGGGCTTCACACGGGCTCTGGCCCGTCTTGTCCTCGAAGGTCATGGAGCGTACGGCCAGGCTGGTGGGCAGGGGCTTGGTCACGGGCTGCTGCCGGGGGTGGGAGGAGTACAGGATGAGGGGATAGGGTCCGGCCCCGTTGCACTGCGGCAGGAGCACAGGGATCATGGGCGAGCATTTGGCCGGGACGTAGGCCAACGTCGCGGAACGCTGGGCGGTGAACTGAGGCTGAGGGACAGGAAGGTGGACAGAGGTGGCGTGAGACTCTGTTGGTGTTGACACTGATGATGATGCTAGTGGCTGTGTGCCTTTGGCAACATTCTCCTTTGGTTGTGGAACCTTCTCCAGTGCCTCGGTGCTAACAGGTTTAATGCCTTTATTGCTGTTCCAGAAACAGAACAAGAGAAAAGTTAACTCATTTATCATGGATAGAAATCAGTAAATCAGTGACTTTGACCCCAAGACTACAATAGCACAAATAATGAATCAGGCAGAACTCACCTCAATTGATGATCAAGCTGGATCTTACAAATGGTTGCAAGTTGGGCCATTTTGCTATTATCCAATTCATCTGCACAGAAAGAAAAGGGCAAGTTAATAATTTAAAGGAAACGTCTGAACTTAAAAAGCCTTTCTCTGAGGAAAAATAAGCCACTCACGGAGGATGTATTTAACGGGACTGGAAGGGGCCGAGTTGATCTTTCGGCGGTCCTCTTGGATGCTCTTGGCCAGCTTGATGAGGGAAGGGTGCCTGGTGAAGCTGTGCTTAGCACTGGGAGAGGAGAAGAGGTTTTTGGCACAGTTGTCTATGATAGCCCGGGACTCCATTACCCTCTGGGTGGCGGACAGAACAGTGGTGGACAGAATGTCTGAAACAGAGGATGCCCAATTGAGAACCAAGGTCAAAAAGTACTGATGTAGACAAACGATGCATCGTTTATTAGTATTTGCACTATTTGGTTACCTTCGGGTTTTGGAAAGTCCTCAGGACCAATCCATTCAAAGGCCGGCTTCCTCCTCCTTTCCTCCGTTACATGGACTTTCTCTATTAGCTTCAGGCTCCGCAACACATTTGCTATGTCATATAGCCGGCGCACTTTGGCTATAAACAGAAAAAAACAAACACATAAATAACAGACAATGGTGCTATTTACCAATCAAATGAATATGACATTGTCTCAGCATGGCAACGTTGGACTTGAAACGTACTCTTGAACTTGTTCTTATCCTGATTGGCTACTTGGTCTTCTCCGATGAGGATTCTGGCAGCCACTTCCAGATTGACTACCCGAGGCGACGACACGAGGAAGAGCATGACAAACTTCTGGCTCAATACCCTCAGAGACTTGTCTTTTCGACTGTTAACAGACGCTGGCCAGAGAAAATGTATACATTAGATACTGCATTTTAAAACTGTCTATCCCCACTTCAAGAAGGACGTGTTCTTATTTTAATGTTGTGATATGAAATGGAAAATACTTGATTGAGCCCAAGGGAAATTGTCAAATAACCGATAACATGACAAAATACATGATCAAAAACACAAACATGAAACACTGACACCACTCTCTCACCTGCTCTGAACTCCACTCCGGGGATCTCCACAAAGGACATTTCTTTCTGACCCGGCTCTCCTCTGTGCACCACCTCTTGGTTCTCCTTCTCCTCCACATCGAAGTAGACCTCGCGGTCCCGGTAACGCTGGCGGATCTCTAGCATTTGCTGTCCATACCGTTGCTCCTCGCCAACCTGTCTCAGTGTAGTCAGAGTCTGGGGTAGCTTAGCACGGCCGTGCCAAATGTAGCAGTTCTTGGCTAGACGGCTCACCATGTGCAGGCTCTCTAGCACGTTCATGATGTCATAAATGCGCCTGCGCTCCACATCTGGTCCGACATAATTAAAACACAAACGAGTCAAAAAAATCAACAGATCCAGAATTGCATTGCAACATAGCGCAATTTGAGAAAAATACATCCGGCAAAAAGTGAATTGAACATGGGAAATAGTTTTGGACATACTGAGTTCTGTGGCCACGTCATCCAAACTGATAGTATTGTGGGTGGCGGGGTTGGGGTAATCTGGGTAGCGTGCAAGGAACTTGTGACACAGCAAACCCAGGCTCTTCTCTTTCCTACTGATCTGTTTCTCTGCCTCATCCCCCAGCTCAGGGTCCTGACGTAGCATGAGGAAGAGCATTCAAGAACACAATACATATGGGACAGCTTGACCAGTGAATTTGATTTTGCAATTGAGATGTTTTACCTGTGTGATGTTTGAGGCATCCCCCCTTTCAGGGTTGCAGACCGATAATTCCTTCTCTCTGTTCCTGATTTCCGGACTGGCTGCACTGATTAACATTTTGAGGTTAGAGGTCGGAGTCCACGGCTCACCAGCTCCGATCTCCTTTCCTTTCGTAGGGGTTGTAAGGGGGGCCATGTTTAACTGGTTGTCAGCAGGTAGTGTGCAGTGGCTGGACGTTTTCCTTGGGGTTTTTGTTAAAACCTGTGGAGCTGCAAAGACATCCACCTATTAAAGAAACAACATACAAGTCAATATAGTTAGCAAGCAGCTTTTTGAAACTGTTAGTCACGCATACAATATTATATTATATAAAAAAAGATTGATGCCCAGGGAAAGCATAATTTTCTAATAGACCCCATAAAATATAAACCACTCCAATTGAACAATACATCATTTTTTACTGTGTACTTCTGAAAAAGTTTGATAGAGCAGGGTTGAATAGTTTGAGTAATGTGATCAAAAGGGTTAGTGTTGACGTGTTCATACACTGTTTGCAAGGTTTACCTTTTAAATCAACTTCATTGACATAACCTGGTCGAACAGATAGTCAACTTTTAAATTCCTAATTAGATTTTATATTATAGTTACCTTGCGATTAGTGTCGGTATGAGATATATCGCTGACGTTTTGAGATTCGATTGCTGTACTCCACATTTTCCACCTAGACAAAAAAATAAAGGACTTTTAAATTGATGTAATGTAAACACAGAATCAGAAATTGACTAGCAATAACTAATAATATATTACATTGTTTAACTGAAACAAAACTGTAGCAAATGATTAACTGTAATGTAAATCTCAGAATAGTCAAATGTGATATTTCAATAAAGATATTGTCAAAATGTAGGTGTGCTCCAGCTAGATTGGTGAACCGTCATTACGGGCAGTGCTGCTATCCGATACGAACAGTTTTGCTATCTTAAGATTGTTCAGCAGTTATTGTTATATATATATGGGTTTTTTAAAGCATGCCAAAGTAGCATAGGGTAACTAAACTTTAACTTTTCTTAACCGCGTTATACTTGCTAGGTGATAACATTGTGACAAACCTTTACGAATCAATCAATCACGTACCCATTGACTGTAGGTGTCAGTGGACAATGAATCGCAAACAACTTAAGAAAAAGATCTAATCAAAAATCCAAATGATAAAACTTGTCGTTTGGCGGTAACTGACTTAAATTCTGTCGAATCATCGATTACAACGGCTTCAAGAAAGCGCCCACTAATCCAACGTAACCAATAGGAACTAAGCAAAAGATGACCAACAGGAAATACAGAAACTGTCCCGCGCAGGTAAATATTTTTTGAAATCCTGGCGCGGAATGTCCTAGACAGCAATGTGCCTTGCATTCCATTAGACATGAGAAGCTAGAAAAGTTCCCCAAACGAATTGACGTTACTTACAAATAGGATCCATGAACAAATGTTAAATTTAGTCAGACCTAAGTTTATACTCTACCAAATGCTTTGGCTAAAATATTAAATCAAGAGCGCGCGTGTTTGTGTCAATACATCCCATTATGTCACCGCCTTTTCGCTAGAAAATACTCTTGAAACAATACTCAATAACTTACTTAACTAAGAATAATAGGATAACAACATTGGGCACATTAACTGAATGATACTCTTATTATTTAGTTCGCAAAGGAAAAGTAGTTGATTTTATTATGGCTAAGTACAAAGTAAGCCATTTACGTTCAGCTAGCTAAAGGCAAAATCGCGCGAGCAAAGTTATAAGGTTAAGATAACAAAAGTTGTTAAGAGCCCAATCAAGTCTAGGATTAAGACCATACATTTCTACACCTTTGTAAAGTACGTTATATTGGACTCTATAAATGTTAATTGTTGGCATGAGGAAATGTAACATACCATAAATATTAGAACACGTCGGTTTCACAGGGCCCTGCTCAAAATCTCGCTTTCCGCCAGGAATTGGAAAAGGGAACTAGCCAAAGCGAAGAATAAATCCAGTCAATACTGACATTTGAGATTTTGTCGACTTCAAGATACAATCAAAATTTAAAAATCCTTCGACAATTTAATATGAGACAAACTATAACACATTCCCTAAGGTTAAAGTCCCTACTTGTGTGATCCTCTACCCACTTAAAAGTAGCTGAAATCTATTCAACTTAATTTAACACTGACCTGCCCATTTGTCCCGCGTAGAACTACACATATAGCGCGCTAACGCAATTCGACCCAACAACCCCCACCTTCTTTTTGACAGCCAACCATAGAACAGAAAAAATACTGATAGGCGCGGCACCACCTCTATTAGTTTCGAAGGACTTTGTCACAAACGTATCAAATACAAAACAGTTTACATGCTTAGTGATATTTTATTTTCTAATTCTGATAGTTGTTGGTATATTTTGGATTTAAATGAATTTATTAGCAAGTACACTTTAACACATTTTATGTTGGAAACACGAAGTAGATCAAATTTTTATCACTAGATGGCAACAAAACCATTCTTACTCACAGTCTCCATGGAAACAGACGAGCGCGTAGGAAAGGCTGGGTGAGAATACACTTGGAGAGCCGGGCAGTGACGTAATGTCATCGATTGAGGAGAGTGGGACCTTGCTGAGCCTCAGCCTTGGCAAAGAAGCGGCTTGCATGCACTGCCTGCCTGCCTGCAGAAGATAGCGGCATGCACGAGGAGCGGAATTGTCGTTTTAGGGGCAAATCACTGTTTTTGTAGGGTGGGGTAAGTATCATTCTTGTTTTCTAAAATTGTTGATTGTCATTGTATTCGGGCAAATTATTGGCAGTTACATCAGTCTTTTTAATGTGAAATTATACTATTGCCATCGAAGTATTTTCCCAGCACCTGCAGCAAACACAGAAATCTTGTCACGGATTTCTTGTTCTATGGAAACCCTGCCGATTACTAACTTTCGCATGTTGTGCAATGTTATATTTAGATTTTGAAATTCTTTCCGATTACATTTAAATTGGTTATTTAAAAAGTGACCTAACTAATTAGGCAGATATCGGCATGTATAATGTTTTGCAAAAAGAAGTCAAAAGTCTTTATATCCTATCCAAAATGTTTACATTTAGGACAGTATTTTAATCCGCACATCACACTTGTAGACAGTTGTGCTGTGCAGACTAAATGCAATTTGAATATGTTAGATTTACCTCCCTCAAACTGTTTAAGGTAATATTTAATACGTTATTTCGATTTTATATAATTTTGACAGTGGCCACTGCTGGGGTTTTGCATCTGTCATACACTATACACATATGTCTAACTCGTACTTTCTTTTTCAGGTTCAATGTTGACGGTCATGGATTTTCAACCGGATTATTGTATTCAACCTTTCATAGTAACACTTTGCAGTTGACTTTTTGTGTACTGGATGCTTGGGAAACTGAGTTTACTCGTGTGATTTTAGGATGGGAGACCACTTTTCTTTGGGGAGTACATGACAGTCACATGGGGAATTACATATCCATATGATTTGTGATGGCTCCAAAAGTAACGGTCATCATGGTCCCAGCTATCCTAGAATGTGTTTCCCCACCCTGATGACCAGCCAAGGTCAGCCACTGTGGCCAGAAACTGCAGTCCTAAAATATGAAGCATGACTGATTGAGCTTGCTTGCCAGGATGTATCCCTACAATATAGCTTTGGTGATGTTAGCCTTTTTCCCTTAAACAAAGTAACAGATTGATAACCGTTTTAGATGATAGACTTAGAAGAGTTGAAGGACTTGGACTAGGCATTCGATTTTTTGGGGGGAGGGGGGCGGGGATCGGTTGTTTGGCTGGATACATCTTCATAAAAAACGTAGTGGATATTGTAGACGAAGAACAGAAGTAGGAACCTATGGGAAGATGGAAGGAGGAGCGGAGGCGAGTCCACAACAACCCCAGAGGAGGAAGCCTGTGATGCATGGCTTGGAAGATCAAAAAAGGGTGAGCCTACTAGAATGCACAAGTCATCCCCGAGTCTTCTTTCCAGCTAAATGTTGTCGTTTTGATCTTGATTTTTTCCACCTTTGGTTTTTGTATTTCCTGTAGAATGAAGATACCAGGTTAAAGTTGATTAAATGTATTTAGCCTCAGGGCTTGGGCTTCATTCCCGTGTATTTGAGTGTCGTAAAAAGCACTTTATAAATATAATGTATTATTATTATTATTAATTAAAGTATTCTAGCTTTGCCGGGCAAATTGTTTTATGTTGTTACTGATCCTTTAAGCTGTGAAACTATACAGATCTGCTTGCTTACACTACATCTCCAGTCGCTCCTGTTCAGTAAGTACTCCGACACGCTTTGATTTATTATTGGCTATCACATGCTATGGCCTACTATTGGCTGTCCCACACCATCTGTTCCCATTGTGTTGTATCAGGTGCAGCCAGGGTCTTAATTGACTCCTGTCCATGAATGTTTCTTGAGTGCATTGAAATGCATGTGCACAACCACAGGGCTGAAACAAAAAGGGTACTACATACAGCCCATGCCATTGGAAACGTGGCCTTGCTTAAGGTGAAATTAAGGACAGACGCTTCTACTTTGAGCCACTACATATGAATTTGCATGTTTCCAGAAAATACTTTGACGTTGGAACTGAATTAAGAAGAATATTCATTTCACTTGTTTAGTTGGATTGGACAGCATCAGGGATGATGTGATTAATTGGTTTGGTTCAGATTGAATGGTTGATTTAGAAACCAATCATACCATGTGGTGATGTGACCATGTGAGGGTAGGTCATCAGTTTATATTAAATTATTGTAACTATTTGAACTACATCATAGTAAATTACTGCAGTTAATATGACTTTTTGGGAAAATACCTCTGTGCAATAAAAGCGTTTGATTTGAGAGTGAATGTCAAATAACACAGACTCGCAGTTGAAAGAAAAAGATTCACGCCAAGCTGATGCATGGTTTCCTATATTTGGTTTGCACTGTGTGAGGGCAGCATTTAACTTACTTTGTGTCAAGCATAATACTTTACCTTTATTGGGAGACATGCCTCGTTGTCTCTCCACTTGGACTATTAAATGCTGAATTAAGACACAAAGGCTTTTATATCCAATGCAGTGGTTGGCTTAGAACTGGCCAGGTCAAGTTGAAATGGAATAAGGCTTTTCGAAGCCAAGAAGATATTTGTTTCCAAAATGTAACCACTCAGATTTACTCTATACCAGAGGGAGGCAATTCCAAAGACTGTGAGTTGACTAGGTTTCTCACTGTTCTATTTCTGCACCGTGGCTCTTGGTAATGTTTTTGATCAGGTGTTTGGAACTGATCACCTGGGATTTCCAGAGCATGAATATTAATTGATAGAACAGGAATCCCAGCTGCTGTTTTTGAATTTCTAAGCCAGACGTCTGATTCTCTCTTAGCATACTAGGCTTCACAGCAAGAACATTGGCACACTGAACAAATCTGTCAGTGTCAAAGAGTACACATTAAAATATTGTTTCAAGACATAATGCCAAATTAACAAGATTAAATAATTTGAAGATATGAATATATAAAAAGTCATAGTTTTATTTGTATTACTGTTACCATGGTAAATCCACTACTTTTCTGAATGTGGTAGGTGTGTTTTTGTCTGTAAATGACTGGTAGAATAAGAACATGTCTCATTCAGGCGGAAACCAATACGGGTCCGTCTCAGCCACAGGCCTGGCGACATCATCAGAGCGAGACGAGGTGAGGCACTTTGTCCTCTCTGGGGAAGAGAGGTAGACTGAAATCCTGCTAGAGTAAGCCAAAGCTCAGTGTGTCTGTCAATGGACATCAGGGGTCTTAAATAAATAGAAGGCTCTAAGGTGGTAATGTGGATGTGGGGTTCCATTGTTTGTGAATTACTTCAGGTTCCCTGTTCAGCACGCTTCAGTGTTCCCCTCAATTACCTGGTCTGTGGGAGCTGTAGATCCTGCACCAGATCGCCTACTTCGTCTTGTTTGACGAAATTGGATTTTGTTCCCTTAGTAGATCTAATCTCACATGTGTGTAACCCCCTCCATAATAATGTTCGTTGAATAGCGATCGTTGGTCTATCTGGCACAGCAGTGAGTGCATTAACTTAGCATCTGCAAGCATTGTTTAGAATGGCCTGTTGTACTGTAGAGTTGAATGAAGGTCCTTCCCAGTTTTTGTTATTTTGTATTCGTAAAAAAATAAATATATAAATGTAAAAAAATAATGCACATGACTATTTAAAATCGAGGCAAGTATTGAGAAACAGTGTTTTTTTATTAGAGTTACGTGTCTCTGGTGTTGTTTTCTGCCTGGCGATTGTGGATGTGCTGATATCATTTCTCAGCAAATGCCAAACTAAATTATTTATTTGTTAAATCCCGAAAAACGGCTTGTACATTGGGCAACTGCTCTGTCAGCTCTGCTATGAATCTTGGAACTGTCATTCTCCTGCAGCCATGTAACTCGTCTGGACTTCGTCTCTTGTTACTTTAAACCTCATATGCAGAGGTCTAAAAAAGCAGGTTAAAATGCCTGCTTGAGCCCCATGTTTAGATAGTGCAGTCGGGTTTATTGGAAAGCTGTCACAAGAGATGTTTACTGATCTGTGAATTACAAGGTTTAAATGTACATTGGTATTACAGCACTTAAAGCTGTTTGCTTCACATGTTATTTTCGACAGAGAACTGTAAGAACCGTTTCACACACAGTTCCCTTGTATTACATTTTGACCTCACACCAAGATTCTGCGGACACAGTTTGATTTACAGCCCTCATTTTACACAGAGGCCAAAAGACCGGACTGTGTTGATTTTGGTTCCCTGACAGAAGTAAAGCTCAACTCAATAAATTAAGCATCTCTCAGTCCTGCTACAGTTTCAAAGATGTTGGTTAGGAAACAAAATGCACAGTATAGTCTATCCATGGGCATAGATAGACTGAAATGTGAGGCTCCAGAGTTTACATTTGCGCCTTGCAAACCGACATATGCCCCACATTACATTACATTGAATGATAGTGGTCGGGAAACTTGTAAGATTTGTATTTCAAATGAGTCGTTAAAGAAAACTTCTTAAGGTTGTAAAACAAGCAAATATCCATCATAATGTCCACTCTAAAAGCTGTGCTCTTATTTCTCGTTGCTATGTGCCAAAAAATAGCCAATTGTTTATTCTGAAAAAGTGTGTTTTCAAAATGTGGGATACATTAAGATCTATTTCTCTGTAAAATAATATACATTTTTAATATTTTTTGACCAATCCCTGACAGAGATTAAGGAGGAGTTAATAATATGTCTGGCTGTGTAAAAAGAGGTTGGTTAGAAAGGTTTGATACCATACGTCAAAGCATGTGCATTACTGCCGCCTCTGCACCTCTCAGTAGAACAATGCTGTGCCTAATACGAAGTGTCGAGATGGTCTGCGTTTTCCCCCCTGTTCTCTATATAATGAGGTTCTGGTTGTGATTGTGTGTTTGTTTAGTGCTGTCTGCTCTGCTCTGATCCTTTAATAGCCATCTAATGAGCTAAGAGGTGGGGATGGGAGGGAACGGCGACATGTTTCTGTTTATTCATTTCAAATGATGGCCCTATTAATAGACACCTAAGGCCTGGCCTGTGTGTTAAGCCATTTCTTGTACACAGTTCAGCAGCGCAAGCAAGGTTACTTGTGCATACAAATGGAGGCTCTAGATAATGAATGATGCTGCAGCCTATTGTTCATTTGATATAAATAAAAGAAGCAGCCTACATTTGAATTAATGCTGGAATATGATACATCTCATTCAAGTCTCAGAACCAATGATATTTCATACCACCAGGACACACTTCTACTGTTTCTACTGTTTTCCCCGGTGAGGCAGAACCAGGCACACACATGGCCAAGGTCACCACGGCCATTTTCTCCATGGGCTGCCGAACTGTTCTTCCAACGCAACATCTGTGCTAATGACCGCTCCGATCACAGCACACACTGACTCATTATCATTCACTTACTGTAGCGACGCAGACAGCCAAGTCACGTCACTCTCTCCCTCTGTGTACCACTAAGGGATGTATCACTGCTGGTAAATTATGTTCACCATTTTGGACAGGGCCCTGCGGTGATTTTCTGTTCTCATTTTCAGATCAGATTTGAGTGATGCCCTGTCTCTCAGCTCCTCTTGTGAATTGATGAAAGGCTGTACTGTTGACACTCGATTTCGACCCCAGGTTGCGGCAGGCATTAGACGCAGTCATCAGCGCCTTGATTTGTCCCCTTCCGATGAACTCAACTGTGCTGCGGCCCTCTGTACCGTTGGCCTGTTGCCCGGGAAAGGCCAGAGTCGAGAGGACCATGATTTGTCGCCGACACGTTTTAAGGGATTGGGACTGTGAGTGCTAACTGCCCTGCACTGCCAATATCTGAAAGGAACTAAATCTCGCCAGGGAGGTAGAACGGCTCGATGACCAAAATAAAGTGTTGTGCATTTATTTACCGGCTACTGTTGAAGCCTTTCTTTGCCCATTCCACGTTCTAGGCCCCACGCCTCTGCCTTCCCCCCAGGTTATTCGGGATTGTAAGAAAGTGCAGAGAATGTTGTGTCTTTCCGGTCAGTTCTTTGTCTGATTTATGCTATAAATGGACGCAGGTTTCATTAACCTTGCTTTGGATTTTTTCTAACATTTTGTCAATATGGCAAGGACCTCAGGATTTGGGCTTAACCGGCAGCATTAATGCCTAGGCAGCTGCAAGAAAGATTCATTTTGGTGAGGGGCTGTGTTTGCCCAGCCATGCAGCACTGACGAGCACTGGGAGTCAGGGCTTTAGATTGGGGGATCAGAGGGTGGAGGTGGGATCGGAGCTCGAGCGGGGGGTTGGGAATGATGCTCCAGTCAGGATGCTGCCATGCCCATTGGAGCCATCTGTCCGTTCCTCTCTCTTGAAGCCCTGAGGGAGGTTGAAGGACAGGTGGCAGGGGCTGGTGGGATGTCCGGGGCCTAGGGTATGGGGCCACGCCATTGGCTTAGTGGCCCTCCATAGGCCATCCTGTTTTACAGGAAGGACTATCTGCTGTTTGACAGGTAGGACACAGTTCAGACTGTCCGGGACATTTGAAGCTCTGTGCAAATTTACCCCAGTGAGAACTGCACACTTCATCTTCAAACAGGCTACAAGAAATTCATAGTTGACTCAAGCGATGGCAAGTAAGGGCCAAAATTCCTTACAGTACTTCATGGGAAATATAGCTAGATATCTATAGATCCTAGTTTTCGAGGAAAGTAAAGAACTGCTGTTGTGTGTAGTACACACGGCAGGGTGTGTCAGGGTCTGGCACACAATATTGTAATCCTTAGTCCGGGGGTCAGTGGACAGGCTCTGCTGCGGTCTGGAGCAGAGGAGCGGGGCTTGGTGAAGAACAGGTGCTTGGGCTCACTCCTGTAGTGCTGGGATTTCCTCTCTGCCCCACACTACGTGTTTGCCCCACAGAACCAATTCTCTCTCTCTCTCTCTCTCTCTCTCTCTCTCTCTCTCTCTCTCTC
>JAVQJS010045646.1:0-11002 GCA_036024795.1 Galaxias rostratus | reverse complement strand
CGGATGTGGATGGGGAGGGAATTCCAAAGGGAGGGGGCAGCTGCGGAAAAGGCCCTGTCGCCCCAGGTCCGGAGCCTGGTCCTGGAAGTACTTAATAAGTTGGCGTCGGCAGACCTGAGGCGACGGGTAGGGGTAATAGCACTTAACTTTAACACAATAGCAGTTAATTATTGCTAAATTGACATCTGTTATTTTTTAAATAATCTTAGAGTATAGTCTTATTTAAAATAGGCCTAAGTAAAGGACAGATCAACGACGGACAGCGAGGCCAGGATATGGACAAAACTGAAAGGCAAGGAAGAACCAATCTCATTGCTCCCAGCTGCTGTTGAATTATTCCATATCTAACTTAAACTAACTTAAAATTTAAATAAATGTATACAAACAATAGACTACGTTAAATGTTTCAATAATCTACTATTAATAACGCCGCATAGCTAAATAAACTATGAAAACGGTTTCCCTTTCAAGTATAGGCCAATATCAAATTATATTCATGGCAATAGCACAACATTACTGTATTTTGCATTAAATTTGTTAAATGTATATTTTACTCACACAATCACAATTCCAAACACAATCATCTTTGCTAGTTAGTCAAACTGCATGTTGTCTTACCAGTTATAAAGCGATAGATGGGTTGCTTGATTGTCATTTCCATTGGATGGATTTTCTTCGTGATGTTAGGAGGTGGGGAAAAAAAATTTAAACGAGAGAAGCACTACTTTTTTCTCTCTGATCTTAAATTTGAGACAATTTGACAAAGTGCGTCGCGCCCACACAGTGGTGAGTTTTAACATTACCATGTAATGCTTTTAATATAAATAGGTAAATATTGCATAGTTCACTGATTTAAGAATATGCACTTACACTAGTCAATCTGCCATTTTCTATTAAATAAAATAATATATTTAACAGCTCAAAGTTTAGGATGGTTTCATGTAAAAACAAAACCTACCCTCTATGCAAGCCAATTGAATTAGCAAGTGCTGTCTGGATACTAACACTTAGGTAGGGATACATCTTTTATGTCCATAACATCCATATTTCTGTAAAGCTGCTTTGTGACAAATTGTTTTTGTAAAAAGCGCTATATAAATAAAATCGAATTGAATTGAATTGAATTAACACTTAAGTTTTACTTCTGTATGACTTAAAGACTCAGACCAACAAACGTTTGTCAATTCCGCGGCAGAGCGCTACCCAAGCGACGTTTTCTTCAGCGCTGTGTTCACTTGCTGTTGTTTAAACTACATTGTAGCTTTTGATTGTCCTTGCTAACAATAAAAAGGTTTTATATATTTAATTAAATGTTTGTTCTTCATGGTAGCACTTTTTTGTTTATCAAACAACTTCTTGAGGGGTCTTTTCTAAGTGTTTTTCTAAGACTATTTTTAGAATAGTCGAATATAGAATAATTTTTACTTTCGTTTGAATATCAGGGAGATTAGTCGATAGGAACATCCTTAGTTTTTTAATGCTTGAACACAGTTATTCCCATACTTTAGTTTCTGCAATCATGTCTAAGCGTATGTTTGTAACAATGCGTGCAAATCATTATTACTTGATTAATATTATTTATGTAAGTACATACAGTTGTGTTCAAAGGAATAGCCGTGCTATAAAAAGTAAATAAAGCTCAAAGTTGTTATCATAGCTTTTATTCCCATACACACATGCCTTTGGAACACTGCACATTCTATTCCAAATCAAAACATGAAGACAAAATTTACAAATGTGTTAAAAGATTGCAGAAAGTGAAGAAAAATGAATAGTAGGCTGTCAGAAATGTTTTAGTGGTTGCATTTTCTTTGAAAACTGAAATATTTACTGTAGAAACTAAAAAATGCTTCGCGTCGGCTTTCCTGTGACTCACTTAACTAATATTTTGTTATATAACCACTGTTTCTGAGAACTGCTTCACGTCTGTGCTGCATGGATTTGACCAACTTCTAACCCCTGTGAAAAGGTATTCCAGCCCAGGATGATTGGACTATATTCCATTCATTTTAAAGCATTTGAGATCATTTTAACTGAGCAGCCTGTACTTTTTTTGCACTTTTTTATATGGTTTCTCCAATCAACATTTATACCAAAGTACTTTGTTCTTCTGAACGTCTGGAACGACCCATTTTACTCAGATTATCAGAGAACTACTGTTCTAAAATGAGGCATGTTGTACTGCACTACAACTAGCATGTACAACGTTTGCTGCCTTCTTTCTTAAATAAGGACTACCTTTTTTGACACCCGTTTGTTCACAGAATCAATGACCTCACTAATTGAACTCAACACTGCTATTATTTTGAACATGTCCCTTTCAATTGATGATTCAGTTACACAGAATCAGGAGCATGCATGTCATGACTGTTGGGTCTGTTGGTTTTCTATTACTCCACTACACCTACTAGTAAATTATGCGTGTAAAAATATATCATTTCTACCAAAATAGTTATTTATCTGGTTAGTGATGTTTGACTGCTATGATTTTTTCACACTATTTCAATATATGATTAGCACTGTATTTCTACACATTTTATGTAAATTTAAATATTTTTAAGCGTTAGTGCAGTTCTTTTATTTAAACCGGCTCACTTCTATAAGATTCACAAAGCTCTTTTAATTTATTAAGATGAAAGGAAGGCTCAACAACCGGATTAAGAGAGTTGTCTAGGGTGTGTGGTGTGATCAATAACATTATTAGATTATGTTTGACTCATGCAACTATCATAACTAAATGTTGTGGAAAATAATGGCAATAATAAGCATTCAAAAAAATCCTATGTTAATAACCTGGTGGTGCTTGTTCCCCTCATGATTAAATGGGCATGAAGTGTCAGTTAAGACCAATCCCAAGTTCTCAACAGCATTCATTAAAGGTTAGGTTGATATATTATGATGTGATGCTCATTATTCTCCATTTCTACCATCTTTTCCCCAAAGCTGCTTGTAATTAAAGAGGTTGGACAGGGAGATGCATGAAGTTGGAACAGAAGAACACTTACTTCAAGAGCTGTTCTGAAAGTTATAAACTGCTAAGAATCTTGAATTTTTATGGACAGGTGTCAAGGGGAGTTCCTTCGTTGACTACTGTCATTGTCTCCTTCTCTTCTGTCTTTTAGATGCATCATCCCATCCAGATGAAGCCTGCTGACAGTGAGAAAACAAATGGTGAGTGATACATGGTACAGGCCATGCATTGTTTGTGATTTTTTCAACTGAGGAATTAATACTACAATGCAGGGTGTCCAAACAAAATAGAAAGAATTGTATGCAGCAATTTTCATCTCTAGATTACGCCGAAAACATGTGTAATGTCTACAAATCTAAGGTCTAGAATAATGTGTACTTTAGGAAGTGTACACTGTCACTCAATTGTCGATTTTATTTTCTCAAGCCGTGGAAGACCGAAAACTTTTCATCGGCATGGTGTCAAAGAAATATGGAGAGAACGAGATTCGGATGATGTTCTCAGCGTTTGGGCAGATCGAAGAGTGCCGAATTCTACGGGCACCAGATGGCCTGAGTAGAGGTTAGTGACTACTCCACAAGCTGCTGCGTGCAAACATTCTGAAGACCCTTTTGAGAATATTAATTCTAGTTTATCACATATTAAGACGGTTTCCCACCGAAGATCCCGAGCACAATATCCAACCTAAAATGTTACATTGTGGTTTCTCCAGACTAGTCTATTTCAGTCTTTGGCCTTTGGATCTGTTAAGTACAATTGTTCTAACTATAACTACATGCTGTCTGTCATGTACTCTTGAGTCAAGAATGCATGTCGTCAAGCCAATTCACCATCAAGACCTCATTCATAAAGGACTTCTTGGCCTCACTCAACACTGACTGTCTAAAATGAAATGAAAATCTCGTTGTTGGCTCCAAAACTTTACATCAAAATGTATTACTGTAAAGCCTACTGTACATTCACTTTGTCATGACTCACTGGTGCATTAAACAATCAACCTTCACAAAATAGATGATAATTTAACTTTTTTACTTTTTTAATGGTTTTATAAATATAAATTTTGAGTTATGTTGTTTTATTGTTGAATTTGTCACACTTGAATCCCTCGAAGAATCGCCAACTAAACGTAGTGGAGGGGTTCCAGTGTCCCTGTGATCCTGGGAGCTGTATTGTTGGGGGCAGTATCCCCTGGTGGGGTCTCCCATGGCAATTTGGTCCCAGGTGAGGGTCTGGACTAAGCGCGATTCAGAAAACACCCAATGAAGTTTCACCAAACAAACTGTGGGACCTCGTCTAGAAGAGGGAAACCGGGGATATCCCCTGGAGCCAGACCCGGGGGAGATGCTCATAGGCGAGCGTCTGATGGCTGGGCCTTGACCCATGGGCCCGGTCGGGCACGTGGAGCATGGAGCCCCCGCCCTGTGGGCCCACCACCTGCAGGGATAGACATTGGGGTCGGGTGCAATGCCAATCGGGTGGATTGGAAACGCCCCTGGAAACGCAGACTGATCCTAGGGACGTTGAATGTAACCTCTCTGGTGGGAAAGGAGCCAAAAGTTTGTGCGGGAGGTAAAGTACCAACTAGACATAGTTGGACTCGCCTTAACGCAGTCCTAAGTGTTCTGGAACCCAAGTCCTGGAGAGTGGCTGGACTCCTCTTTTCCGGAGTCACCCAGGGTGAGAGGCGCCGGGCAGGTGTGGGGATTCTTACGAGTCCCCGGCTGGGGGCTACTTTATTGGAGTTTTCCCTAGTGAATAAGAGGGTCGCCTCTTTGCGACTGCGAGTCGCTGGGGGGAAAACTCTGACTGTTACTTGTGCTTATGCATTAAATGGCAGTTCGGAGTATCTGGCCTTCTTAGAGTTGCTGGGTGGAGTCTTGGAAAGGGTTCCATGTAGTGATTCTTTAGTTTTGCTGGGGGACTTCAATGCCCATATGGGTGACGATGGAGAAACCTGGAGAGGGGTGGTTGGGAGGAATGGCTGGCCCGATTTGAACCAGAGTGGTGCGTTGTTGTTAGACTTCTGTAACAGACATGGATTGTCCATAACAAACGCCATGTTCGAGCATAGGAATGTTCATAAGTGTACTGGCTACCAGAACACCCGAGGTCGCAGATCTAATACCATGAAAGCAAATTTCTCCAAAATTGCTGTATATCATCCTTAGACGGTCTATTTTCAAAACAAAACCAAGCTTGTTGATTCATTTGAAACTGAGCTTTCAAAACAAAATAGTAGAATAGTAGTAGGACTAGTATCATTTGGAAAATAGTGAAGGATTGCCTTGGCTATTTCTCAATGTCATGGACCCTTGTGATGATATTGATATGATCAAATTATGTCATGTAAGAGTGTGCCAGGGCACAATATTCCCTTGTATTAGCAATGGATGCATCCAAATATTATTAAAAGGTGAAACTACTAGTCCTCATAGATGTATTCCTTTTATAAAATAGTCAATATCTTCAGATATTGTCCTTTCTCTCGTCGCTTTTAAAAATCCTCACAATTGCTTCTGATTGAGTCTGTCTGTCTTGCCATACTTGCTTGTAAAAGCAAAAAATAGTTATATTTCGTTTTAGCTACTATATGATCCATTAAGGCATAATTCCAATGGAAAGGGATTTGCTTGTCTGCATAGTTGACATACAGCGTGTGGCCAATGTCAAATGGTCGTCATAGTCATTCTTCAAAGTAAATACTCAACTTAATATCACATGATCGACACTATCTAATGATGTCATTAAATCCTACATAAATAACAATATAGATGCTATGACCTAGATGTCTTGAGGTGAAGGGCAATGCAACCTATGGATATGCGATGCACCGTGAATGTTCTTTACTTTTGTAGATCTGTGGAAAAGTATGTGAACGGCATACATAAAACACAATGGTCTTCATTTAAAGCTACAGCACCTTAATGGCACCGGCACAAGGGTTGGTGTCACTAAAGCTGCGTTTCAATCGGAGTTCCATGTCCCCTCATTCACTTAACCTCAGTCAATGGGATTGTCCTGGATTGACCATTGTTGTTTACTTACTCCTTCAGCCTTCCGAGGGTCGATCTCACTAAATTCACTTCAGATTTTTGAGACTAATGGATCAACACAAGATGGTGAGAATTCTCCTAGAGCAAGTGCAGAGGGGAAGGCACGGGGGCATGTTTAACTGCTATTGAAACTCAGAATTGGTGTTTCTCTCACTCTTTTCTCGTGTTCATGGCTGACGTGCTAAGAATATTAGATTTTTTGCAGTTGATTAATTGCAATACCTTTTACTTTTTTACGTTTTCTCCCTACTTTACAAAAACAGGGTGCTGTTGGTGCAATGATCTCTTGCCTTTTAAAAAGATTAAATAATAGAATAAACAAAAAAAGATTGAATAAAAACGATGCAGGGTGTGCAGACAAACCACATTATTAGGTTCAGAAAGCAAATTTTGCCTTGGTTCTGTGTATTAATACATAAAGTACTTAAGATAGGCTTACGATGTTCTGCTGTTTTATCGAACTCCAGGGATATTTTTTATAAAAATGAATTAATTTCTTCTTGAACACTGCTAACATTTTGTTCAGTAAATGTTAATTTTGGTGTCCCACTCACCCGGTGCAGTCCACTCCCTGCTAGTGACGCTGTTGCACCTAAATAAAACTAACATTTAGACCAGGGGTCGGGAACCTATGGCTCGCGAGCCAGGTGTGGCTCTTTTGATGATTGCATCTGGCTCGCAGATAAAACTAAATATTCTCACTGGTTTTAATCCATCCATCGATTTTTTTATACTGCTCATGTCCTGTTCAGGGCTGTGTCATGCGAAATAGTGTCCGGCTGTGTTCGGAATGGCTCACTACTCACTAATTAGTATTTCCCTATTTAGGGTAATAGACTGAGGTCCCTCGTTAGTGGTAACCCACTGAAATAAAATGTGTGAATTCGGACACTAATCGTACGTCATCTAAGTGCATCCATCAGGCTCAAATGTTACATTTGCACTGCATCGTGGTATATTTTGATATTCTAGTGAGCATCGTCGTTCACTTGATATTACAATGCATTGTGGGAAACAATGAGTGCCCTCAAAAGTGTTCCACAAATGTAACTACAATTCGGACACTAGAAACAAAATGGCTGATCACTTAATAGTGCCCTAAAACGTAAATAGTGAGCCATTTCGGACACAGCCTCCGACTGCGAAAATGTTTCCGGCTTGCGTCACAATGGGTCTTGTGCTACAATGTTACGTTTTGCTACATTCCGTTTCTCCGGCAAAAGGGTCCCACGTGGAAATGTAAGGCTTTTCATCCAATTGCTGTGCAGTACAATTTCAGTCACGCCTACAATTGGTTAGGTTATGCTGAGCTTGTCATCAAATAAACTGTGCTGTTAATCAATACCACTCGGGGTCAAACACTCTATGCTTAAAAAATAAAAACTGCAACAAAAAATGTAATTTCTTCTGATTAACCAAACAAATATAAATGTTTCATTCCGTTTATTAAACATGTATCATATATTATTTAAATGTACAGTTTAAATACTTAATGTTGAGGATTCTTTTACGAAAGCAAGATTCTAAGGAAAACATTATTATTTCAAATACATATAATTAATTATGACCTATATACAATTATTAAAATTCACAAATTGCAGGTCTTCATTTGAGGTGCATTTGATAGTGTTGCTTGGCTCGTGACTGACGCTAGCGCGAGCCCTCTAGCCCGCGAAACGGAATGTAGCAAAATTTTCGCAGCCACACACTATTTTGCATGACAGCTGCAGGAGCAATTGTCCATTATTTTAATTGGATGATACTGGCCTATGTTGGCTGTTGCTGGGTAAAACAGGTAAAGGCCCTATTTGAATCAGTCTGCTCTGTCATTAGCTCAAAGTTAACCCTTAAATCCATGCAGCCCCAGAGGTCGCATTAATGGTGAGTATTATTACAACATTATTTAAAAGAATAAATTCAGAGGCTTATTATACTTACATTTAGTTTAATTCACTTATATTATAAGTATAAAATATATTATACGGCTCTCACTGAAATAAATTTAAAAATGTTTTGCTTTCTTGGCTCTCATAGTCAAAAAGGTTCCTGACCCCTGATCTAGACTAATGGGTTTGACACTTCTTCTGAACCAAGTAAACTTGATAATTACTAGGCATTTGCTTTCATGGCTTGACAGTAACAATTGACAATACTGTACTATAAAGCTACTTGAAAATTAAATGGAATGTGTGTTTTATCGCCCAAAAATGTGTTCCCCTCACAGACGACTAAAAATAAATAAAACACTTGTTGCTAGTTATGGCATTTGAAGCCAGCTAGCCATTCACGGAAGCCTTTCAGTCTACATAACAAGTGCGCTATGGCGAGAAAAGAAAAGGTAATATTCAAATAGCAACAGGGCCTGAAATACCCATCCCTATCTTGAACGTATATGGTTTGTGCTTGCCAGTATTTTCTCTCAAGAATAAAATATTATTATATTGAACTACAATTAACTTCCGGTCAATTAGCAAACATTTAAATGCACAGTTTAGCATTGAAACGTCTTGACGAGTTAGCAATTTTATGGTTTAAAAGTGGCTGTATGTGTTCTGGTTTTGGTAATCCCTACAATTTGCTTAGTGTTATTCTTTTTACGTGTTGCAAAGACGACTTGCAGAATGCTCATGGTCACTGGATGTCCCTAGCACGATCAACACAGAATACGTAGTATGATATTCTCTTCCGGATTTAGTGGCGCTCTTTCTTGTGTCTTAAAACGACTCATCACAGTTTCGCCGGAAATCGTTACCAGTGGCAGACATAATTTGTTTAAAATATTGAAACTTCAAGAGGACTGCTCTAAAAAGCTTTTTTTTTTTTTTTTGCTCTCCCAAAGTCTTTACAACGCAAACTCTAGAACGATATTGGTAATCCCTTAGTTCAATAAAATTGCATTTAGCCGCTTTAAATTGCATGTTAACGGTTACTATCTCAGCTGGCTAATAACAACTTTCTGAGAAGTGTCAAGCAACATAATGTGTATTATTATATTTAGTGAGTGCACATGAATGATTTGAGCAAATTTAACCCAAATATTATAGGTTTAGCGTCTTCAGCCACACATTTAATTTGCACATTCAAATCCTGATATCATTATAATGTTTAAAATCCTTATTTTGACGTTTGCAAGTTAAATCTACAAATGTAAAAAGTTCCTCCTACACAAGTGCAGCTGTGTTAAGTATGCATTGATGCCACTGATTTAGCACTTTATTCCTATCTTATGCCAGGAAATTACCTGTATTCTTGGTGTGTTTGCCATTCAGGTTCTTGACAAGTCAACAAAGACCATTTTCAATGAACAATGGCCAAAGT
This sequence comes from Galaxias rostratus, assembly GCA_036024795.1. Lineage (NCBI taxonomy): Eukaryota > Metazoa > Chordata > Actinopteri > Galaxiiformes > Galaxiidae > Galaxias > Galaxias rostratus. Next base: position 1,660 of record JAVQJS010045646.1, on the reverse strand, counting down.
TCAGTAACTTTCTAAGACCCCCCCCCTCCCCCCCCCACACACACACATTCCCCTGCCCGCCTCTCTTCATTGTGCCCACACTCCAGAGTCCACCCTCTTAAAGGTTTTTCTCCTGTCGAATTATCCCACTCACCACCTCTTACCTTTCTAGTAGAGAGCGAGGGCGCTCCACTTGCCAGACCTGAACAATAGGCCGTCGCCTTGGCAACCCTTGGCTGCTGGCGTTCTGTGGGCTCAACTCGCTGCCAAAATGACAGCAAAGCTGCTTCTTCCTTTTTTTTTCTTTCTTTCACTCTGTCTCTCACTCTCTGTCCCCCTCTCCGATAAAGGGCTTGAATTATCCTGCTGTGTGGCTGCTGCTCTCGGCTTTCTATACCTCATAAGATGCCATTATTTTTGGGAAAAATGCACAATAAATCCCTTTGGGCTCCAAAGCTAAAATGGCACCCCAGTAGGTCTGTTCATCCGTCCTTTTGAGCATTCAATGTTATTTCATTTTAATAAGTATACTGATGTAAAACGGCTACTTGAAGTTGAACCCATGCATTGCATTCGATCCATGGGTAAAGTTACAACCACTGATTTGTTTTTGTCCAGCCACAGCCTTTTAATGAGTGAATGTGTATAATGAGTGAATGTGTATAAAGCACATTCACGATCACTGCTGTACACAGACACATCTACAATCGTTACTCAGCCTCTCTGTGATAATTTATCGACAATTTGTTTCTCACTTGTTATTGTGGTCATTGTGACTGTTCTCCTTGTTTTTTTCCCCCCTCAATGTTGTTGACACGTTGACTTTGTGAGGATAACGCTGTGTGCTTGGAGTGCCATTCTTTGTACAATGTGTTTTTGAGGGTTCATAACAAGTGGTCCAAACCTTTTTGTCTTGTTTTGTTTCTTCTCGCCCCTCCCATTCCCTGTCCTATTGTTTCCCCTCCCTACAGGCTGTGCGTTTATCACATTTTCTACCAGGGCTCAGGCACAGAATGCAATCAAAACCATGCATCACTCTCAGACTATGGAGGTACTGTACCCCTTAGCACCTTTTTCCTCACTCCCCCTCCCCTGACCCGTCTGTGCATTCCTCTGCCACCTTGTGTTGAGAAGACCAAGTCTCCTCAAAGTATCCATTGTATAAAGACATAAGTATTTTTCAGGTGCTCCTGCTATTGATTAAATGACGGCCATATAAAGTTTCACTTTATAAGCTTGGGACTAGAGCAGCTTCATGTTAGGCAAACCGGAAGTACTGTCAATCGGTAAAAATTCATAATTATGTCCCAAATAGATACTTAACAATCGTATTAATAAGATAATGTAGTTCATTTTCAATTTTTACAAGTGGTTGTAATTGTTTAGAGTAATCCAGGTGAAATTAAACATTCAGTAGTTGCATCTTTTTATTTCCCTTTTTCAATCCCCAACCCTCCTCCTGTTGATGCTATCGGGTAGTGCCGCTGGTTCTCCAATCAGCCTTATTGCTCTTGCTGAATCCCATAACCCCAAAACACTGAGAACCGCATGTCCTTGTCCTGTCAATTCAATTCAATTCAATTCAATTTTATTTATATAGCGCTTTTTACAAAAACAATTTGTCACAAAGCAGCTTTACAGAAATATGGATGTTATGGACAAGTTAAGTTAAGTCAAAATG
>JAVQJS010045634.1:0-19474 GCA_036024795.1 Galaxias rostratus | reverse complement strand
CATTTCATATTGGATAGGTGACTGGAATTCAGACTTGACTGACCAGTTTGGTTAAATGCTTTACAATATGTGATTGGCCAGGCTCATAAAAAGTTGTTCTACTTAGAAAATCCTAAAATAATTAAAGTATCCACTGTGTGGCATTCCTTGCTTTGGGACGTTCTTCCGTGGTATTATTGAGGCTTTTAGACTGAGCTTGTGAAACGTTGTAAAGTACTGTTGTTGGTAGCTGTTCACAGACTTTAATTATACTCTAAGTCTGTTTTGGAAACTGTGCCGACTCCTGTCACCTTAATTCTGTGGCTACCCAGTTGCATGGAGATTATGGCTGTTCAAACAATAAGCTTTAAGCGATCAAGAGTAGATTAAGCCAGTTATAATTCTCAGCATTTGCCATGTCCGATACATTGAATGGGCTTGGGTTCTATACAAAACAGTTGTATTGATATCAATTTGTGAAAGGCAACAGAATAATTTTGTTGTTTACTTTCCCTGCTGAAACAAATCGAAAAGTGTCAGCTTCAAGTCAAAGGGGACTCATTAGTGAAAGTGAGAGGGGATAGCGAAGCAAAATACAACTTCAGCTTTCATACTAAACCAGATCTTTCATCATTTTATTAATTTGATCACACATCCAGGTTAATCTTGTATTTAGTGCTTCACAGTGACTCAAGGCTATAAAGATATTTATATTTACAGTTTGAGAGGGTCAAAAATATCCAACTAAGAGCTGTATTGTGAATCTAGTTTTGCGTTGAATCATTAAGAAGCTTTAGAGGATGAGAAACATGTGATCATGTTTCCACAGTTGTGTAAAATCAAGCCAACTATAACGACCCCTGTTTGTTTATGTCTATTTGAAGGATTCGAGTGTCTCACCTTGGACTGTCACTTTCCCGTCATATTTCATTTGCAATATGTGTCAAATAAAAAACCTCTGTGCTGTCAGATATGGTGAATTGAATTTTCTGCATTTCTACTGCTAAATTCTGATGGCTCATCTCAGCAATTTGACATCTTGTCATTTTAGGTGGTCACATTAACGGGAGTTCTATAGCTGGACTCAGACTGACATTGGTACGCTTTGCTTTTGGTTTTCTTTTATCATATTAACTGACTTACCACTTTTTTCTTGTTTTATTTTAGACTGTCAGTGGAGATTAGCTTGGCTTTAGGCTACATCATATTTCTTATCCTGCATCCTCTTGTATACCTTACTGATTGATGGCTAAGGAAGTAAACAGCAGCATGTTGGATGGCTCTGCTTACCCTGATGTCAATATAGGGCTAGTGTATCTGTGGGGTGTTAAAAGTGTGAGTGTACATTTTGGGTGTTCTATAAGTAAGAATTTAGGATATAATAAGCCAGTTATAAGTTTAATAAGCCAGTGTGTTGTCGTCACTTAGATTTATTGTTTACTGTCGTCCCAGATATGGGCAAAGCTATGAGCATGCCCAACTGTACTTGAATATGATTATATGCCCTGCCTCCCGTGACAGACGCCTCATAATTTCAAAGTGACCTTCACATTGCAGTGGGCTTCACACATGACATCAACTAATAATTTATCTGGCTTCTTGCCAGCTGCCGTGAATGTATTTTGATGTCTAGGCTGTTTTGGTTTTTGATCTTGAGGCCACTCTACAATTGTCACAGGGTGACTTTTTTGTGTGCCTGTAATGCCATATACCATAATGGAAACAGGCACTACGTGTCCTATGTCAGTGACTAATGCAGGCCTTGTTTTGTCTCAGACGTAATATATCGCAAAATAAAGTAAAGATGCAAATCTGTTTTGTAATTATGTGGTGCTCTGCTTAGAAAGATACAGGTTTTCAATTGGCCTAGTCAAGTGCATTACGTTCGCTTGCTTGGGGTGTTGCTCTAGCTAGCACAACGTCAATCACTCCCAGTAACAAAGTACACAGTTGTTCTTTGTTACACCCTTAAATTACCATTGATATGCTGATGATAAGGTTTTGATTGTGGACAAATGGAGCAACAAGTATGTTTTGTTGGTCCGGTGTAATGCTTTGGGCTGGATTGTTGTGTATTGGTGTAAGGCATTGGGCTGGATGGTGGGTTTTTGGTGTAATGCTTTGTGCTGGATGGTAGAGTTTTGGTGTAAACCTAGGGCTGAATGGTGGTGTTTTAGTTTAGGCTTTGGTCTGCATGGTCTTTTTGTTACTCTTTCATGTCCATCGCAGATATCAGCTGTGTCGTGGCTATCCTTTTTGCTAGCCTCCTACTACCGTCTTATTTGGGTGTGCTTGTGTGCTTCTGTGGTGCCGTGGATGTGTGTGGGCGAGCGGCTCTTCGGTTCCGAGGAGACCCATTTTTAGAAGGCCTCTCTCTCTCTCTCTCTCTCTGTCTCTGTCTCTGTCTCTGTCTCTGTCTCTGTCTCTGTCTCTGTCTCTGTCTCTGTCTCTGTCTCTGTCTCTCTCTGTCTCTGTCTCACTCTGTCTGTCTGTGGGAGCATTAGATCGGCAACTCTTCTAGGCTGTCTGAAGCATTATCCTCTCATGCTGATTGTGTAACTCTAGACGCTGGTACAGTCGTGCAGCTCGCAGGGTGTTCAATGGCCTTAAAGAGTCTCCACTTAACAAGGTCCTCGAGGTCCAATTCCAATGGTTTTATTTAGGCTAGGCATAGATTTTTTTCTACACTTTTTATCAGTGGTGCGTCTTAATTTAGTAATTGCAAAGGTTTTAAATAACTTATATAATCTTATTTATATAACTTTTTTTACTTGCACAATAGGTCAAGTTCTCAGTAAGATAACTTGGTTGTTGGGTAATTTTACCTTGCAACACCGTGGTCTTATAGATTGTAAAAACTACAGTGTAGTAAATGGTTCGATCAATTCCACTTAATATCGATGCTGCTTTGGGATTCAACAGTGAGTATTCTTGACGACTGTGCTCCTTATTCAGCCAGACCAGACTTGGCACAGATAACAGCTCTGAGTAGCCTTCTTTTCAAACTCCCATGTCGCAGTGAGTTAGCGCTTTTCGGCCCTACCCCAATTCGCTCCAGCCAGCTCTGTGCTGGCAGTGAGGAGCTCTCCACTCCCTTGGTTCTGGTCCTGGCCCCTTGCACTGTCACCTTGAGTCCTGCCATCCAGATATTGGCTTGGCAGAGGCTAGGCCAATAAAAAGCAGTTGTACAATCAAAGAGACAAAAAATTCATACATTCATTTTAAACACTTTTCATTGAACGCTTTTTCAAAAAGAATGCCATAGTTTGCTCTGTGTGTGTTTGCATTGATGATTGTGACTGCTGAAGCCCTTCTGGACTATCCAGCCACGCAGATCAACTGTGATGCTTTGTGATGGAACTTTCCCATCTGTCTTTTATGTTCACCAGGCTGTAAAATTACACATTTTTGGCCATATGGCAGCATATTGGGTTGAAGTGTGCCTGCTTGGCCCTGTCCGCTTTGGTAAACCCATTAGCAGACAGGCAATGTTAGCAGTGCAGGTGCTGTCTTGTACTGGCTCCTTGATGTTGAATGAGTTTGCACTGGTTTGCTGTCAAGTTAATGCAGCTTCAACTCGAAGTGTTGACATCATACTCAATTGTCAATTTGTTGTGTGTGATAATTGCACAGTTGTACACCACATATTTTATTTTACAATGGTAAGCTGTTAATTGGGTTTTCTTTAGTGTAAATAATATGATATAAAAAATGAATTAAATCCAATAGATGTTATCCTAACCAGTTGTATTTCCTTCAAAAAATATATCTGTCTTGGGTTCAACTCCAGAGTTTTCAACTGGAAGTTCAAGCAGAAGTAGCTCTATGCGCTGCAGAATTTAGACCACCATCTGTCTGCTTGGCATCGCCAGTGTGAGGCTAGTTATCCACAAAAGTCAGCGCCTTGTCTGGACATGTCAGCTCTGCAGTCCAGTTGGATGAGCAGTCGGCTGCCACCGATGTGATCAAACCCAGTTCCCTCTTTGTTTAATTTCTGCTGGACATGTGATAGGTTCGAGTGGGTGCACGTATCTTAGATTGACCAGATACAAAGTTAGTAAGTTTGATACACTGCCGTTTAAGTACAAAGCAAATAAATTCTGGCAAAGCAAATCCATGGGTTTGTGCCTGAGGCCGGTTATGTCGTCTTAAAGTGCGAGCAGTTCAATAGTGAGAAATATCTATATCTATCTCTTACAGAGATAGATAGAGAAATGAGAGAAACATAGACAATGAAACTCAACTATATGAAAGGTCATTCAGTGGAAAGAAGCTACCAATGTTAAACCACAAAACCAACAAAGACATTTGATCCTCCTGTACGTCCTCTAAAATATGATCAGCTACCAGCAACACTTAACACAGGACTTGTATTATTGCCCAACATTATAATGATGATCCACAAACAGTGCTTATAAGGTAGTACTCTGGACCTGCAGGAGGAAAAGCCCTCTGGGGATCTCTCCAGTTCACACCCCCTGCATTTAAAGATTGTGATGCTTCTTGTTTTAGTTTTTTGTGTGTGAGTGGGTGAACAGGAATAGGTATCCCGTTCCCCGGGTTCGTAATGCTGCACGCAGTGACTAACAAGGCTCCTCCATCCACTCTGCATTATTCATACAGAACAAGTGGGTAGGCTACACTCTCAAATGACACAGCCTAAAGTTTGTAATAGCTTTAATTTATATAGATGTGTGTGTGGTTTAATCAAAGGTTAAAGAAAAAGTGGTTTAAAGACTATCGTGTGTGTAGACACCCTTCATCTGTTGTTTAGCCAATGGTTTCCGGGAGGGTGCTCCTTAATCTTTAAAATCATGATTTTAGTCGATAAATATTGATTCACTCATGTAAAGATGTAATCAAATAGTTTTGTAGATCTATATGTATAGTAGGCAACAATGCATCTTCTCTTGGACGCCGATACAGAATCGTTTCAATATGTTATTTTGCTTTAAATATCGTATTCCTCTCTAGCTCTCTTCTTGACCCATTACTTTGTGATATAGTGGACAAACCTAGTTAGCTACACTGTAGGATAACAAATACAAATATTTATCATTCCTTTCGTGCATTCTTGCTGTACAGTATCCTCATAGTCTGTGATGCATTCCATCAACTCAGCTAGACCATGACCCTCCTCCACTCTGACTCTGTAGGCCTCTGGGCTCACTTCATGCTGCCCTTCTCGCTCATCTTGCATTTCGAGTCCCACCCCCTCACCCCCTTCAGCATCGCAGACTCATAGAGGTCAACCTTACGGCCGACCGAAAGCACCATGGAGACAGTGAGGAGTAGGGCCGGGCAGAAGAGGTGGAAGTGTATCCATTGCAACCGCCCTGTGACCGTTTGACATTCCTATGTGGAGACACGCGAGCGCTCCCATCCCGTTGCGCCTGCCGGGAAAACCAACACACGCATTCCCACAGTGCCGTGGGGTAGGGTTGTGCTGAATGTACGCGCTAGGGATTGTTCTGTTCTGTTCTCCCCCTCCGCTGCAGGGCAGTTTCTGATAGGCTGAGTCCGTCCTGTTTGGGCCTAGTGTCTGTCAGGGACTGCACCCTCCATGTGGGGTAAGAGGCCTGGTCCCTGTCACAGTCGGAAAGGGGATGTGTTGAAAAAAGGAGGAGAAATGGTTACTATTGCTTTATGCCTTAGCTGTTGTGGAAAAACGTATGACAGCACTTTCCTATAGCGTATCGCATATAGGAAAGGGGTAGTATAAATTAACTTCTTTTTTTAAAAGAATTGTTTGCATGTGAGCAACGCTCTCTATACTGTAGTTTTGCCAGGCTGCTAAGACGAGGATCATAACTCTCAATTCTAAACGCCTAACTCCCTTCCCAATGTCCCTCCCAGTTGGATGAATCGGCCTGTAACTGAAATGGAGGGACTAAGGTTATGGGAGTACAGGATGACTTGGTCATTGGCGTTGTGTGGCATCAATCTTTAGGGAAAACACTTGATGAGCTGTTGTTTATGCAACCCACAGCTATATCTCTTTCTGTCACATGAGAAGATGGCTCTGGTTGGATTGTGAACACATCCCAATGAAGCAATACAGTTATTGTTGAAAACAAAAACATTTGAGTGAATTAAATTGTAGATATAATCCAGTTACGTGTTTTTGTCTACATGGAATATTTCAGCAATGCCTTGTATTTTACATACCGATCATGTATCGATGTATGTCCTCTGTTTCCTTCCTGTCTTTTAGATATGGCCTCATAGGCAAACTAAAGAGGATCTTCCTCTGGGTGCTAGGAGTCTACATTGCCATCCCCTTCATCGTCAAGATATTCCCTGCAATTCAAGCAAAACTAGTGTTTTTAAATTTTGGTGAGTATCTATTTGTAAACAGAAAGTGTTTGTGTCTAGTGAAGGGGTAGTTCGGTAAAAACATTGTTCTGCTCACAGTATTTAAGTATTGTTTTTTTATGCTTGGGCAACTGACGATGTGATTCAGTAATGCAACACAGTATTTATTATTCAAGACATGAACATGCACTCACATGTAAAACCCAATGCACATGTCATACCGAATGCAAGTGTGTTACCTTCAAGCTACTTTCATTCTTTATTATTTGCTTGAAGAAGCTACAATATCAATGCCCAGTCGTGAAGCTCTGCCTTACCTTATCCATATGTCTCTCCTCTGTAGATGTACTGATAAGATTTCAATTAGTTGTGATAAGGGTTTGTAACAAAACAGTGGGAAGTTCCTGGAAAGGGAAAGTAATTTTTGAAAGGTGTGTAAATGAAAAGCTTCAATATCCCAATTTTGGAGAATCCCACCTCAAAACAAACGACTCAAATTTATTAAAGCTATATTAACATTCAATGTTGTTAGTATAATTGTCTTTATGCACCCCTGTTTTTGTTGAGTATTTAATGGTTTGTCAAGGTATCCTATGTATCCTATTTGTGGGGAAAAATGCATTCTTTTGCTCAAAAAAATATTGACTTGAGCGCTTACACTCATGAAGGTAATTAACCTTTATAATATTTGTCATAAAATAAGCAGGAGCAAATATTTATGATAAACCGATACAAGCCAACCCATGTGTTGCTTGTCTGGTATTGTTGCCACTTAGAAGTGAACTCTTAGTTCCCTACAGTGGTCTACCTCCATTGTAAATCCCACTGTAGAATGAGCCAGTGGAATCCACGCCGACGCCACGTGCCGTTTCCCTTTTTCACACCCCCCCCCCCTCGTCGGACAGTGGTGTAACTGGAACTCGCCAGTGTAGCTCCTCTCACTTTTATCCGGATCGTTTCCTTGCCACTCTGTAGTGTCACTAAGCATCCAAAGCACTGTTATTTCCAGAGGGCCTGAGGCTTGAGACGAAGTGAAACCGTGTGTCTGTGCAGGAAGTCAGTCGTGTCTTTGTAGCGGAACGTTAGTGTAAGCGGAACTGTTTTCTTGAGCAGCTGCTGTCTCAGGTGCTGACATTGCCTTCCTTGTCTCTATTTGCAATCTATCTAATCTATTGTAGTGCTAGTATTTCTAGTTCTGTTGTTTTAACATACATTGCCCAAGCCATCAAAACATTATCTCTGATGTCCAGATTATTGCATTTATTCAGCAGGATTTTGTGGTACACAATTTGATGACTCAGCTCAACTTTTCTTTTGACGGAGCTCCAATTTGTGCTGAAACCTATTGTCTGGTTTCAACTTTTCACCTCGTGACCCTGTTTCTATCCCCATTCCCCCAGTACGAATGCCCTACTTCATAGACCTGAAGAGGCCACTGGACATGGGCCTAAACCACACTTTCAACTTCTACCTGCAGCCTGAGGAGGGCATCAACATCGGTGTATGGTAAGGATGTAGATGTTAAGCACCAACCTCCACTTATTAATCAGTCTCTCTCGGCCTCTATCTCTCTGTCTCTCTCTTTCTTCAATTCACTTTGACATTATCTGTCTTGTCACCTGCTTTTCTTTTCATGGAATAGTGCCTTTCATTTCCGCTCTGTGTCACACACAAACACAAACTCTGTGTCCGCTCATTAGCCTCCAGGTCTCTTTCACAGGGGTGTTAAAAGTCCCTGGGCGCAGCAAGCTAAGCACTGACGCACAGCACAAGGCGTATGTGCGTGCGCACGTGTGGGTGTGCTCGAAGAACACAGTGACACGGCTTGGACCACCGGGGGAGCAAACCGAGTTCTCTCTTAAATCGTGCTGTGGCGTCTGTGTGGTTTCTGTGTTTGTAGGCTGGATTGGGTAGAGGATGTGTGGTTGTGACATTGAGAAAGTGCATTCTGAGCCTAGAGACCCTCTGCCAGGGTTTGGGAGAGATAGCTATGGTTGTGTGGTGATGATATTGTAATAGACAAGGCCATACTCTTAACTGAAGGCGTGGTCTGTCCTCTTGCCAAAGCAAAGGATAATCCCATGGGGGTATTTGGTGTTTCTCTTCGTGTGTTTCTTTCAATAGAAATTAAACATTGCAAAGCAACTCAATTGCCGTGTGCTAATTAGATTATTTGCATTTGATAACCATTGCTGCCTTCATATTTGAAACTACAAAGTGAAATTGATGCCGTACTGTCGATAGCTTCTCGACTTGATAGATTGACCTTGAATCTTGAATGTTTAAATTGATCCAAGACATAATTCCCCAAGACATGAAAATGTCAGGTTATTGATACATGGAATTAGTGTCTGGGTGCAGTGCTAGTTTGAATTTTAGAGGCTGGAGACAAATAAAAATGTGTTTTATTTGAACACATTCACTCATCGCGAAAGATTAGCTCCCATTGTGGCACTACACCCATTACTGGGTGCCATTGAATTCTTCTGGGCTCTGAATAGTGTTTTAGTCACTCATAGGGATAGACTGGGAGTGGTTAGTCCTACCTGTTTGACTTGTCTTTAGACCTGACTCCTCATCCCTACTAGTTTGACAGGTTCATTCATGTCTTGTGTTCATCGTCTGTTGATGGGTGGGCTGTTAAGATGGTTGTGTATGCGTCGACAGCCTGGTCGTGTAAGTGAGTTTCTGGAGTTTAAAGTGTTGGTGTGTGGGTGCATGCGTGTGTGCGTGTGCGCTGTCCCCTCAGGCACACAGTACCAGCCCAGATGTGGAAGGAGGCTGAGGGGAAAGACAGGAAGTGGTATGAAGACACCCTCCAGTCATCCCACCCAGCTATCCTCTACCTGCATGGCAACGCCGGGACGAGGTACACACACACACACACACACACACACACACACACACTCCCCTGCAACCATAATATGTCCCAAAAAAACACTAGTGCATCCAACAACAAAACTACGCAAAATATTTCACAAATTAGCGATTTTACAAATATAAAAAATGTCTTAATCGTTGTCTCCTGTGTCACATAGTTGACCTGCATGTGTGCATCAACTAAATTGTCCTCAATCTTGCCTTCATTTTGTCAGAGGTGGGGACCACAGAGTACAGCTCTACAAGGTAAAGATAGTCTAGTGAAACTGCAGCGTATCCACATTGTTTGTGATCAGCACATTCGGTTTTGGTGTGTTAGCATGGTAGCGTAATTTGCTGGATATTGATCGGATGATTTCACCCTGAGGTTATTTTGTGCCTTTATGCTTCCCTAGGTCCTAAGTTCCTTAGGCTACCATGTTGTCACATTTGATTATAGAGGTAGGTGGCTCTCAATTAACTCGCTCTCTCTCTACCTTCTGTCACCTCAAGTTGTTTGTTTTGCGTTTCTCTGAAATAAAGGCAAAGCTGCGATGTGTGTGTACGTGTGTTGACGCCCAGGTTGGGGTGACTCTGAGGGCAGCCCGTCAGAACCGAGCATGACATCTGATGCCCTGTTCCTCTATCAGTGGGTGAAGGAGAGAGTGGGCCGCAAGCCCCTCTACATTTGGGGCCATTCCTTGGGGACGGGGTAGGAGCATATTACACACAGACACACACACACACACACACACACACACACACACACTTTCCATCCCCATATGATCCTACTTTGCGACATATCTTATGTACTGTCCTGTAACGTTTTTACACTTGTTTAAATTTTTTCCAGAGTGGCTACCAACCTAGTCAGACACCTGTGTGATGCGGGTAAGCATCTGTCTGTCGAAAGGGGCTAGGCTTGTGGAATCAAGGCGCTGGAAATGACACCGTTCTTTAAATATGTGATTTAGCATACCAGTTTATTTAAGGAAACTTTGGGGTAATGCACTTCCACCTGGCTCTGCAAAAAAAATAAGTCGTTCTTAGTTGGATGCTTGTTGTAAGGATACAGAGTATATCGAAGCCTATTATCTGGTCTGAGTACCTTACCTGTTCGTCAAGTCCAAGTGAGAAGAAACCCAAAGCCTTATGGCAGAGGCGGACTTGACAGACGTCCTCCTACTTGCGGATAAAGTGTCCCGCGCTTGAATATTTCACGCCATGCAGCAGCAGTGACTTTGGTTAGGTCACAGGGCAGCGGGTAGTGCCTGCTATGTTTTATTCAACAACAGTAACTTAGCGCGCACATTTGGATGTGATAGCGGGCTGTTCATAACTTGATTCTAACTTACAGCAACCGCAGGTGCGTTGTGTTCAGGACACTTATCATAGGGTAGGTTAGTTGTGAATTAGACTGCTTTTATAAACATTTACCCCTCTGGCACTCAAAAGCGAGCTGTCTCCTTTGTTCATTTTTTCTTAAAAGAATAGGCAATGATAGGCAGCCCACAGTAGTGTTATATTTGACTAATATGCCTTAATGTCTTAATGATCTTACAGGCACTCCACCGGACTCCCTCGTTCTAGAGTCTCCGTTTACAAACATCAGGGAAGAGGCTGAGAGGCATCCCTTCTCAGTAGTAAGCTGTCTTTCTCCATTGAGGCATGGCTGTAGCGGTGGAAACGTTTTGAATACTCCCGTTGTTTAATTTGAGTGATTATTTTCTTTTTCCGTAGGTGTACAGATACCTGCCAGGGTTTGAGTGGTTTTTCTTGGATGCCATCACGGCAAACGGCATCCGTTTTGCCAGTGACGAGAAGTAGGTTCTCTCTAAATCTTGTCAATTTCAACATTTTATGAAGTGGCTCTATGCTAGCTCTACCGATTAGATTCCCACTGTTTGAGTTAAGAAATCAGAAACTTGGATATTATTGAAAATGGAAGAAAGTCCAGATTGGACTGCAGCTTTTCTTTTGTATCCCTGATTTACCCAGTTGACTCTACCATCTTACTGGACACACAGTTTGCCTTTGAAAGGATTTACCACAGTGTGCATTCAATCCTTGTGATAAAAACAATAAAATAAAAAACGACATGGTTTCTCATGGTGTCACTTATTGTTTTCCAAGGATGCTTTAAAAAAATAAAATGTAATGCCCCCTAGTGACCATTAGTGATGCTACAACTGTTGAGTGTAAACGTTTTTAGCTTGGTTATTTGCTGTGGTGAGATTAAAATTGGTGTCCACAAAATGAGGTCATACCCTTTGAACACGATGCCTTTATAAATCTAGCTCGATGTATTCTCTTGCAGTGTGAACCACATATCATGTCCAGTGCTTATCCTGCATGCAGAGGATGACACAGTTGTGCCGATTAATCTAGGAAAGAAGGTAGAAATGTTTCTTTCATGTCAAATTTTTCAGAATATTCCAATAAGAAAAATATACACATATTGTTGGTTTTGTCATTATGCATGTAGTGTGCTTTGCTTCAAAAGTTAATAATCTTGTTTGTGTTCTTAAAAGACATACATGAAAGTGCAACACGTTCACAATCATCCTCTGAATTATTTAGAAAATATATTTACTAAATGTTTATACCTTGATCTGAATGAACTTTAAATGATGGTTCTGTTCTTTCTACCACTAGCTGTACACCATTGCAGCCCAGTCAAACAGTTTGAGCGGCCACAAGGTCCAGTTTATCCCTTTCCCTGCCTCACTGGCCTATAAGCACAAGTTCATCTACAAGAGTCCAAAACTACCAGAAATACTGAGGTAACATAGACTACTTTATTCAGACACATACGTCCACAATGTACAGTGTAATTACCATCTTAAAACATGTTCATTTTATTATGAAGGCTAATTTGGAAACCAATAAAAAAGGCTATTGAAAATAAGTAGGATAAAAATAATGTCATTTAGAGATAAAATGATTTGTTTTGCTTGTCTTTTGTAGAATATTGAATGCTTGCAATGCTTCCTTTAATTGTTTTGTATTTTTCTTACAGTGAATTTCTTGGTATATTGCACCCACATGCATAACAACCCAATGGTTTTCCCGGACCAATTTTTCTCAAAAGACGCAGAACAACAAACACATTAATCCTACATGTACACACACTTTGTCTTTGAATGGGTGTTTGCGTCTCATAAATCATTAGAATGGTTGTATATGAGCATGGACTAGACTGATGACGCACCGTTCCTGGATATGTCATTCCTTTTTCATCATTTGAATACCTACAAGAAAACAACACCAGTAAACAAAATGGAGGCATGGGCTGTTATTGTGATTGGTTGTTGCTCTGTTACAAAATGGACAACTGGTACGCAAAAGATTAATATAAACTTACGTATGAAGCAACCTCACAATAGATCATGGAAAATGTTTTTTCTCCAGTGTCGTATGGTTAGTATGATAGATAGTGTGAAGGTCTACATTTAGAAATGATCATTGTCAAGCATGGTGCACAAGTATGTCAATAGCAATCAATTGGATCTTTAAAACCGGTCTAATTTCCTGTCTGGTTTGTTTTTACATTATTTAGTCTAATTGAATGTGCTAATGTCTAATTATATTTGATCTTTCTTGGATGTGAAGTTTTTTGGGCTTGTTTGTAAATCTATATTTTGAGAACGTTTAAACTTGAATTAAATAAGATATTTTATGAAACAGTTTTGTTTTTTGACATCAGTTAACTTTTTTTTATTAGTTAGACAGAATAAAACATCTACCTATCATAAAAACAAAACCTTATCCTAAGTCTGATTGTCTGTGACATGCTCAGTGCCGTACACCTTATTGAATGTAGGCAAGGGATACAAATCCACTTAAGACTACTTGTTTTCTTCAACTCCAGTTGTGAGTTATAAGGATTCTGTCATTTTAAAGCTATACCTATATCATATCTGACAAGGCTCACCTCTTGACATCGATAAATCATTTTTTTTCTCAAATGCCTTCCATGTTCACTCTTTAAGGCCCTCATTTTTCAAGATGCACAATGATGGATGTGTTGAGCTTTATTTCTCAGAGGTAGACCTAAATGCACAATGTTTTCGACATTTGTTATTGAATGAACAATAGGATGATACGGACGGTGGTCAGTTTTGTTTCTGAAATGTTAAACAGTTAAAGGGATAGTTACACTACTGTTTTGCTGCATAACATTAAAATCTGCCCATTTTGACGTGCTATCAGTTTTTTTCAAGGAGCATTATTCTGAACTCTTATACAATAATGTATTCATATGATTGTTTGATTCAGATTCCAAATTATAAGGAAAGGTTCAATGTGAAACTATTAATTGGTTAAGAAAAAAAGTAAAAGCTATATAAAACGTCCATTGATTCACATCTTTTTAATTTCCCAAGACTGTGCTATACTCCTAGCATCAAAAGAAGCCAGCTGTTAAATGCTTGCATTAGTATTCTGTTTGTCAAGCCAGGATATCAAACTAGAGGTTTGCTGCCAATGCCTCATTTTTGTGATGATAGATCAGATAAAGGGACTGCGACGAGCAGGGTTTGACCTGCTTTGGTCACATGCTGGGCGCAGGTGATACCGACCCAGTAGGATACAGAAACTATGTCAGCAGATATTCTAGCTAAATGAAGCTTAATATGTTCAATGTAAGGTTTCGGTAGAAGAAAATATTATTACTTGTTATTATTATACTTTTACTTTATTATTATTTATTATTATTACACATTATTACTATAATGTGTTTTAAAATGTAGCGGCTGACAACACAGAATAAGTTTTGATTAAAATGTAAAGGTTTTATTTTTATTTCATTGCAGGGTTGCAACAATGTTCCATTGAATTTAACAGCAGTCAATCAATTTTTAATTATTACATGTGGATTAAGGATTGAATGAAACCCTAACACATCAGTGCAGTACAGTATGTATTAATGCAATGTGAATGTTGTGGATTAATGTGACTTAAAAAAACTGAAAATTTTAAAACTACAAAATAATATTCAATCTTATGATATTAAAAAGGAGTTATCAAGGCATTTTTGTGGTGGTCCTGGCTCAGCTATTGACCACACATACAATAAATAGTCGGTGGTGTGCTAGTTTAACAGGCCAATTCCTACTGACTCATCACCAAAAGGGTGGAAGGCAGGTTTAAGGTAGATTTTACCAGTACACAAAACAGGAGATGAAAGGAAGTGAAGCAAAAGCCAGTTTTGGTGCCAGTTGTACATACTGCATATTGATAGTCTTTCCTATTGAATTTCCTCCCATTTGCTTTTCAAGACAACATTATCGCATATAAAAAAAAAAAGCATTTTAATCCTCAACTCTGGACGCTGTGGTAAGCCTTGTCAGATGAGACAGACTTTTCAACAGACAGAAGATGTTTTGAGACTGACTTATATGAGTGACAACTCATTTGTGAAACTCCACAGGGGGCTCGCTTGGGGGTGGGATCTTCACGTCGGAAGGCTCCATCCCCCAAATCTCCCTGGCATACTGGGCAATTGTCCGATCGCTGGAGAACTTGCCGGAACCAGCAATGTTGCGAATCACAGTCTTAGTCCACTCCTTAGGATTCTGGAGAGAAGAAAAATCAACGATAGCGTTCATCCAAAACTTCTTCGAAAAGTTCTGATTGATTTATGTTTTTGGATATAACATATAATAAATATATAACATGCACAGCCCACCTTGTACAGTTCATTGACCCGCTCTTGGCATTTGATGTATGCCTCATAGTCAGCAAACACTTTGAACCTGGGTACAATTAATAAACACATTATAATGTGCAAAAAAAATGTGTGAATCATCCACCACTTAAAACAACATGACACACAACACTTTACAGTGACTCAGACTGGAGGAATCTGTTCCAATCTGACTCGTAAATGCAATTACCTGTCGTGGTCCATCAGCATGTTGACCACGTCTTTGAAGAGCTCCTGTTCCGTGGGACTGAAGTAGCCACCCTGTATCTGATCGATGGCTTGCTTTAGTTCTGGCAGCTTGTTATAATACTCTCTGGCGTTGTACCTGGTAGACAGATATCCACATCTCAAGGTTACAGACATGGTGAATTAATAGTTTCGACATTTAGTAATTGATGGCTAGCGGAAAGAGCTGCCCTGTGAAGGTCTGAAGAAGTGGTCACACTGAAAGAATCTGCTATTGGAGTCAGCCACAGCAATAAGCAGATAACTTTTCATTTGCATTATAGACATTGCATTTATTTTTTACTATTAATGTAGGAACAGTTAATAAAGGCATGTTGATGCTTAAGAAAACCGTATTGGCTTAGTATCATACCATGTGGCATGCTGGACTTACATGAGACAAGAATGCAAAGCACATCTTGGTTTCAATATTAACCTAAGAAGAGGAGGATGAGGAGAACTAGGTGTAAAAAAAAACTGTCCCTCACCCTTTCTTATCCATGGCCTCCACGTCGTCCACTCTCATCCCAAAAATGAAGAGGTTCTCCTCTCCGGCCTCCTCGGCCATTTCAACGTTGGCACCGTCCATGGTCCCGATGGTGAGGGCTCCGTTCAGCATGAACTTCATGTTGCCGGTGCCGGAAGCTTCCGTGCCCGCCGTGGAGATCTGCTCCGAGAGGTCAGCCGCTGGGATAACTTCAAAGAAAGCACAGCCGAGATAAGGGATGAAATAGTCACAGAGGCTGCTTTGACATGAACAAATCACATGACATTTGAGACGATCAGACTAATTGTCAAATCCTCTGATATCACTGTCAGACTTTTTTTTTTTTTTTACATTCTTTCTCCGCTGCCTTCTCCTCTTTTCCATTTTCTTATTACACAACCGGTTCTTTCATTCCACCCATATTATATAGCAGCCCAGCACAGATGGCTACGGTGGTATATATTCTTGACATATTTTACATTGAATTTAAGCGCTTAATTGGTATAACCATGCCAAAGCAATTAAATGACTGCCTTCCAACCTTTCTCAGCCAGGGAGACTCGGTAGTTCTCCAGGTAGATGACCTTCAGTCTATCACCTATGATGGGGTCGTTGTTGACCACCTGGCCCACCGAGGTAATCAACTTGATAATCATCTTGGCCATGTGGTAACCAGGGGCAGCCTGGGACGTAACATTTAAACAGTTACATTTCGTAAGATACAATATAAAAAACCTTGTAAAAAAAAGTATTAAATGTATAGTCTTGGTTGGGTTTTATTTTTTCACATACTTTTCCTCCAATCATGACAGTCCTGGGTACAAAGTGCTTGTTGGGTTCCTTCTTGATACCTGCAAGAAAAAAATATTTTGATTTAATATGATTTTGGATTTCAAATCGGCCATAAAGTATTACTATTGGTTATAGTTTACTATCCATAGGCAGGGGGCAGCAAATACACATGAACTAGAAGATAAACTCAGCAGCACTGACACCACTGTCAATTTTTGATTGTGCTAATAGGTTAGTCACAATCTCTTAACATTATTTACATTCAACGTGTAATATCAAAAACGTTTGAAAATAGATCTACCACGTGGAGTGTGTGTGTGTGCATGTGTGTGTGTTTACATACGGTTGTACAGGGTGATGACATGCAGACAGTTCAGCAACTGTCGTTTGTACTCGTGGATTCTTTTCACGTGGATATCAAAGATGGACTCTGGGTTTATTTTCAACTTGTACTCATTCTCCAGGTAAGCAGCAAACTTCTGCTTGTTCTCCTAAAACACAGTAGCAAAGACAGTGGTAAAGAAACTCAGTTTTATACAGAATTTACTCAAATACCAACAAAGGACGCTGACAACGTTACTAGATTATATTTAAAATGTGTGATTTTGGACAGTTGTTTTTGTTCAAACAAGTAATTTTTCCGTTGATAACAGTGGTGAGGAGTCAGAGTAAACCCACCTGTTTGGCTTTGGCCACGCTGCGGATGAACTTATCATCTTCAACAAAGTTGAGCAGTTTTTTCAGTTCAAAGAGGTCAGTCATAAAGTCTTCTCCAATTTTCTGCATTGAACAAGGACCCATTAGCCATTATAGGTGAGAAACTGGTGAAAGGAAGTTTTCCATTGCTTCCTGAACCTCAAATGATTACTTTAAAAGTATTTTACAAGCTACCGATAAGGATTGAAAATGTTCTTTTGGAAATTTAAAAAGCATTTCTACTAATCAAAATGATTTCATGAGGCATCTTTTGGTTTTTACCTCAGCAATGATGTCGGCCAGGCCGGGGTTGCAGAGCAATAGCCAGCGGCGAGGAGTGATCCCGTTTGTTTTGTTCTGGAACTTCTCTGGCTCCACCTCGTAGAAGTCCTTGAATCTGGAATGGAAGAATGTTTTTGCAAGACAAGATTTTTTATTATAAACTAGAGACTCATATCAAAACATTTAAATGACAAAAATCACCCAATGAATACACAGGAAAAATGAATGTAAATACTCGCCAACATCAAAACCTAATTTGTTTGCAAGTCCTCTTGACTGTACATATACAGTGTGCACTACTCACACAGTGTTCTTGACGATGTCAGAGTGGATTTGGGCCACCCCGTTGACGGCATGGGACCCCACCACACAAAGATGGGCCATGTTGATCCTCTTGATGTCCCCTTCCTCAATCAAGGACATCCTTCTCAGACGGTCCATGTCCCCGGGGAACATGGATGCTACCCTCTGAGAAACAAAATGGATGAACGAGGATGACTTGCAAGGATGGCTTCATTACATTAATATGGCAAGTAGTAGTTTGGTGTAAATATAAGCAGATTTTTTTTTTTTAAACTGTATGAAAACATGATATGAATTATCAATAATAAAATTAAAAAATGTAAGAACCACTTTGAGATTCTTCCTCGTTTTAAAAACTTGTGCAGTACTACCTACTAATTTGCCTACAGAATAGTGTTGGTGTGCCTTTGGAACCTTACTCCATTCAAAAAGTCCGTCAACGAAAAATCGAGAAATGTCTTACTTCCAGGTGACGTCGGTTGATCTCATAGATGATCTGCAAGTGTCTAGGAAGCAGATTCTCAAACAGGGTGACAGGCCACCGCTCCAGAGCCTCGGGCAGCACAGTGTGGTTGGTATAAGCACAAGTCTTGCGTGTCACCTCCCAAGCCTAAAGTGCGTACACACACGCGCACGCACACACGTACACACAAACAAATTCTGTGACAAGGGCACAGCTGCAATGCAACATTCTGCATTGTTTTTTGTGAAATACCTGCTAATACACAGCCAACAAAGCTAAAATGTGCTTGTGAAACAGGTCGGACTGACCTTGTCCCAGTCCAGTTTCTCCACATCCATCAGGATCCTCATCAGCTCCGGGATGGCCAATGCTGGGTGGGTGTCGTTCAGCTGAATAGCTACCTGACAATAGACAGGGAGAGAGAGAGAGAGAGAGAGAGAGAAGTGGAAGACTATAGAGTTAAAGCTTTCTGATCTGTCAGGAAGAATAAGCTTTTAACCTTTACCTTCACATGTCGTTTCGTTCTCATTTCTACATTGTTACTAATAACTGCATGTGCCTGCCCCTGCATGAGGTTATGACACAAGTAGCGCACTCTGTTTAATCTATATAGTACTGCCACCTTAAGAACAAGAAACAATGCTTTTAAACAAACCAGACAGTTGATATAGTTTCAAAAACTTAAATATAAACCAGCATAACAAGCCAAATCTTGAGTCACGTAAAGAAACAATATGTGAATAAAAAAAGATCTGGAGTGGGATGAAAAGCAAAACAATTGAATGAAAGACACAACAATTAAAAGAGGAAAGGCCGAGATAAAGGCATCGCCTATCCCCCTCAGTCTATCATATGTCACATTACTGGTGTTTGAGGACCATTAGGTGGTGCTCTCCCTGCTTGTCATTATAGCAATCCAATGGCAGAAAGGCAAACGCCACTGAACAATGCAGCATGAAGTCGGCCGTTTTTCAGATGAAACCAAATACAGAGAACCTGACATGCTCGTATTTCGGTTTTACATTCAACAACCAAGCATTCCATTCAACGGATGAGCAAACTAAATGCATAGATTTAAGAGCCCCCCACCCAATCCACCCCCTGCAACTCACTTTGTCTGGGAATGTCTCAAAGGAGGTCCTGATTGGGTCTCGACAGCCAAACTTTGAGGACTTGAACCTGCGGATGATGTCCTGCAGCGTGGCCGCAACCACAAAATACTCCTGTTTCAGACGCAGCTCCTTGCCCTCGAAGAACTGGAAAATAAACCAGCCCCGCGCGCACACACACACACACACACACACACACACACACACACACACACACACACACACACACACACACACACACACACACACACACACAC
>JAVQJS010045628.1:0-16011 GCA_036024795.1 Galaxias rostratus | reverse complement strand
AGTTCACTTTCACAAGGTAAATTGATGGGGTTTCAAGTTGTGAGGGTAGCATCCAAGTTGAGGCATACCAGTGCGCAATAAGGTACAAATTCCAGGTTTGAGGTATATCAGGTCTTAGTTCAGCACATGCTCCTCAAACAATGGCACACCGCCCTTTTTATTCAAACGAACCAGGAAGTCTCACCAAATCTCGTGGCAAGTCTCGAGATACTTTGGACTAGAACTGGTGGAGAAAGGGAATGATACAGATTGGCCTACAAGCAGTAAAATTAACTGGGTTACATATCTGTGCAAGCAGATGTTTTCAATAATTAATCTAAAAGAGACCCAGCACAGATCACGCATCAAAGATGACAACCTCCACGCTGTTTTACGGATGTCCTCAGCACAAGACCTAAAACCAGACATGGTCAGGTGTCAGTCATTGGGCCAGAAAACACACAGGTAAGCATTTTAAAAAGCTAATTAAATATAATAAAATGTTTATCAACCAAGAATATGGATAGTTAGACTGTGTGCAATTTAATGATTGTTCTTGAATTTTGGTTTGTGTTTTTTTTTTTTTTCAGAACGTGATCGATGGATGAGGATCATATATGTAATGAATACAGAAACAGTTATT
Source organism: Galaxias rostratus (assembly GCA_036024795.1). Taxonomy (NCBI): domain Eukaryota; kingdom Metazoa; phylum Chordata; class Actinopteri; order Galaxiiformes; family Galaxiidae; genus Galaxias; species Galaxias rostratus. The sequence continues at coordinate 15,389 of JAVQJS010045628.1, read as the reverse complement.
TAACAATATTTTAAGGAGTAGTTGCATTTATTTTTCATTACATTTATACTGGCCCTTTGAAGGTGACCATTATACTGATGTGGCCCTTGGTGAAAATTAGTTTGACACCCCTGCCCTAGAAGTACGCTTAAACAAGGTTTTTATTTATTTTTATATAAAATGGTATTTAGTACCTTAAGGAACTCAAACGCAGACCATAAAAACCTCTGGGGCACAGACTCAAGAGCGTCTAGAAAGTCCATAATAATAACATTTAGGTTCCTATTCTCACATTTTGCCAAATTGAATTTGGTGCGAAATCATGCTTGTGTGCACCCTTTTCTCTTTCCCTTTTCTACTGAGGTATCTATTGACATTTGTAAAGTGTATATATATATAAATGTATGTTTGTATGTATGTATGTATGTATGTATGTATGTATGTATGTCTGGATAGGAAACTGCATTTTTTTTACAAAAGGTAATTAGATACAATTTGTATCAACAAATAAAGTTGTCTAAACATTTGTTTGAATTAATGTTTACTGTACTGTCTTAAATAAAGTGGAGACTACGTTCAACATTCTTCCTTTATTAAACCATTTACCAGCAGACGTAAAACCAAATTCCAAACTCAACCCACAATGACAGTCTAAGTCAGACATGTCCAAAGTCCGGCCCGGGGGCTAAATGCGGCCTGTGGTCAACTTTTATCCAGGCCGCAGCCTATGTCATAAAATCAATAATGCCAGGCCCGCATGCAGAAGTAATACATTGTGCAGCAGTACTGTTACCTGCATACGGCGTAGCTTACACACTAAATGCTGTTTCTCATTTACACACTAGAGGGCAGCAGCCCGTGTTACTCTTTGCCCCCAATTTTCAAAAATGGCGACAATCAACATAAAAAGGAAAGTTGACTGCGAGGGCCGACGGTTCAAGGATGAGTGGAAATTGGACTTTTTCTTCACTGAAATACGCGACAACTGTGTCTGCATCATTTGTTAAGAGACAGTGGCTGTTTTTAAAGAGTTCAATGTGAAGCAACATTACCAAATGAGACCTGCTGACATAACGACAAGATCACAGGGAAGGAACGCAGCGAGAAACTCAAGCAACTTGAAGCTAGTTTAATCTCACAGCAGCAATATTTTGCAAGAGCCCGAGAGTCAAATGAGAACGCTACAAAGGCTAGTTACAAGGTAGCCGCACTGATCTGACACTGCTCAGTTACTTATTTTTTTGAGAGGAGTACACAACGAAATGAACGTTATTGAAGAACTACTTGACCTTAAGAATACTTAAAAACCAAACGAGAGGAACAGATTTATTCTCTTCTGTTTGCGTAGAAAAAAGTTGGTGTTAAAAAGTGAAGTTAAAAGAATATTCAGTTGCATATGACATGCATGTTTCAAATGATCCAAAATACATGCTTAAGATTGCTGAAATTAAAATAGAAAAGCAAATGTGAAACACACAATGGCTTGCTGAAATTTGTTTGAATATATTGCTGTTCTATGTAAAGAAAGTCGGCCAAGGTCGGCCCCCCTACATTTTTAACACACCAAATCTGTCTCTCTTTGCAAAAAGTTTGGACACCCCTGGTCTCACTGTTTCATAGGAAAAAACATTCCGGCAATTTTTTCTCTCTGTTTCTGATCGTTTGGTCAGAGACATTCATACCAGGCCTGGTGGAGGTTATTTTGTAAGGCTCTGGCAGGGCTAAAATCATGTTCCTCCTTGCACAAAGGAGTGGACACCGACCTTTCTGATGGGTTAGAGACCTTCTACGGCCTCATCCAGCTCTCGTAGAGCAATTTTGTGTCTCTCGGCATTTCCTAAAAGCTCTTGAAACTGTGCTGGGGAACAGCACAAACCTGGTAATAGCACGAATTGATGTGCCATCCTGGAGGAGTTGGGCTGCCTGTGTGACCGCTGTAGGGTCCAGGTCTCACCACCTGGAAAACCACTGTTATTGGGGTCATTGTTGCCCCTCTAGTGCATTCATTTTTAGCACTAAAGCAGCTGAAAAATAATGAACAACCCCTTATGCTACTTAAGGTTAATCAAGGTTTTTTATTGTCATATGCATAACGTTTACAGAGGCAAAAGTATGCAATGAAATTCTTGTGTCTCTTCCGCACCTAACGCTAATGCAGACATTTATAGAATATAACAAAATAGGTTAATAAAATCCAATGCAAAGTAAATTAAATCTTATTCAAAATATACAACTATAAGTTATAAAGATGTCCGGTGTATGGGGTACTAAGGTGACAGAGTCCGTATAAAGTGACAGAAAAAATTAAAGTGGCCTATTGTGCGTGGAGGGTGGGGGCTCAGGTGTGATTGTTCAGAGGCCTGATGGCTTTAGGAAAGAAACTGTCCTTGAATCTGGTGGTGTGAGTCCGGATGCTACGAAACCGTCTGCCTGAGGGCAGCAGGCAGAACAGCTTGTGACTGGGGTGCAGAGAGTCCTTGAGTATCTTGCTGGCCTTCTTCCTGCCATGCTGCTGGTAGAGGGCCTCCATGGAGGGCAGATCTGACCTGGTGATGCGTCGTGCAGCATTTACCACCCTCTGCAACGCCTTGCGTTTGAGGGCGGTGCAACTGCCATACCAGGTCGTGATGCAGCCAGTCAGGATACTCTCAATGGTGCACCTGTAGAAGTTGCAGCGTATCCAGGGGTCCATGTTGAACCTCCTCAGCCAGCGTAGGAAGAAGAGTCTCTGTCTAGCTGTCTTGGTGATGATGTCAGCGTGGTGGTCCCAGGTGAAGTCCTCGCTGATGTGAACACCGAGGAACCTGAAGCTGCTGACTCACTCCACCGCTGCCCCATTGATGTTGATAGGGGCGTACCCCGTGCTCTGGCCCCTCCTGTAGTCCACAATCAGCTCCTTAGTTTTACCAACGTTGAGATGGAGGTTGTTGTCCTGGCACCGGGATGCCAATGCTCTGACCTCCTCTCTGACAGGGGCGACAATTCATCTTTCAGCAGGACAATGACCAAAAATTGGTGTGCCAAGTTTGTGGCATCGTATGAAAAAAAATGCTTTGCGCCTTAATTGCTGTCAAAGGTGCACTCAACAACGTATTGAGCAAAGGCTGTGAATACTTATGTGCATGTGATTTCATCTATTTATTTTTAATGCAGTTGCAAAAAAACAAACAAAACTTTTTCATGTTGTCATTATAGTATATTATGTGTAGAATTTGAAGGAAGAATTCATTTTGGAATAAGGCCGTAGCATGATAAAATATGAAAAAAGTGAGTATACTTGAGTGGTGAAGCCAGATACCAGGCTTGAATCCAATTGAACATCCTTGGAGAGATCTGAAAATGGCTGTCCATTGACACTTCCCATCTAACCTGATGGAGCTTGAGAGGTGCTGCAAAGTGGAAAAGGCAAAACTGTCCAAAGATGAGTGTGTCAAGCTTGTGGCATCATATTCATAAATACTTGGGTCTGTAATTGCTGCCAAAGGTGCATCAACAAAGTTGATGATGAAATTGAGCAAAGGCTGAGAATACTTACGTAGAATTTTAAGGGAAAACATGTATTTAATACATTTGGGATAAGGCCGTAACATAAAATGGGAAAAGGGGAGGCGCTGTGAAAACTTTCCAGTTGCGATGTGTGTGTGTGTATATCAGGCATTACATAAAAATTATGTAACATATTTAAATTGCACTGTACAAAATGTAATTTAGGTAATTTGCCACATGAGGAACAGAATACACCATTAGTACTTGCATTCTGAAACAAACAGCAGATGGCAAGTCTATCTGTGTTTTCTTGAATATCTTCAGCGAGAGTCAGATGCTCTCAAAACATATGCTCCTCGAACAGTTGAATTAATTGTCCTTAATTAATCTTGGAAAAAAAGCAAATTCTACACCATGAAGTTAAAACAGATCGAAAAAGATGTAACTAATTAAATTGTTTATTTATTGAAGATGTAGGGTCTCAGTTGTAAACACGCAATGTAACAGTCCCATGTAGGACATGGCTTTTGTTATTTTTATGTGAATTTTTGCTACCCATGCAGCAGTTCACAAGCTGCAAACCAAGGTGATGGGTGTTATAACCTGTTGAGTTATCAATGAATAGTGCAATTACTGAGTCATATATATAAAAAATAAGCATCAAATTGTGTCCTGCGATGTAGCTCATTTTGGAAAGTTCCTAATGACTTCAAAATGCAAACATTAATTTAGATCCTAAGGATCTTTTCATCTCTTTTTCATTGACAAAGTGGCCTTTGTGCCTGTGCGGTCAGTGTTTGAGGGGTAACGTAAATATTTTTATATTATACGGTTAAAATTAAGCCTATAATTTAGCTGATTGGAATAAAGCCTTTGCTCTATTTTTTTAGTTCTATTTTTAACTTGCTGGATGGATGGATGGTTACAAGTAAAAAAAAAATTGTTCTCTGAAAGTCAATGTTTGGGAGTGGTCTAGTTATTTAAGATAGGAAAGGTTAATTTTATTTTAGGGTTTTTTCGCTATACTCATGTTAGATTATATTTTTTGTTTTTGTTTTGATGTGAATATCCCTAAGGTACATGAATAAAACGGATTATGTACATCATTGGAGCAAAAGTAAACAAGTTTAAAAGGATAGAGCTGTGACAAACCTGCATGTACAAGACACAATGAAAAACTTTTCGAACAACAACCAGTTTGACCCTACTGTGAATAACACTGTTTACACTGCACATCTTGAAATCCCAGGACATCTTTAAAGGATACATGACATCAGGGACTCTTAGTACCAGGATGTATTAGCATTAAATACGTTGATCTTTGCGAGTAAGCAAAAAAAGTAATCCAAACATACAATATCCTTACCAGTCTGTTAACATAACTCCATTTGATTTAAAGATTATCTGATGGCAAATTAACAAGCAGATATAAGATATTCAATGACATTTGTTTAAAGTACTTGCTATGCACTTTAACACCTTCTTAGGGGAACACTTTTAAGGAAATATTTAGAAAAGAGTAAATGCATTCAACTTTTGTCCTTGAGCATTAGCATCACAATAAAACTAGTTCGATTGATTTTGCTGATCTTAGAATTCATTTGATAAACAATACATTTATTCACAATGATTTGCTCACATCAATGAAGAGGGCAGGTTTCACTGTCTGTTTAAAATAAATAAATTGTGTGTGTGTGTATATATATATATATATATGGAATTCAAACATACAGATGAAGTGGGAAGTTTACTAACATCTGCGGCAAATATATTTTAACTCAGTTTTTCACAATTCCTAACATTTAATCCTAGCGATCATATCCTGTTTTAGATCTGTTAGGAGCACTATATTATTAAAAGAATGCAAAATCTCAGAATAGTGGTACTTATAATGTACTTATTTTTTCATTCCCAGTGGATCACAGGTTGACTTACACTTGGTATTTGGTAGCATTGCCTTTAAAATAAAACTTTTGGTGTCAGAAAAGCTCCACATAAAACATCAAATTATTATTATTAAACCTTTGGGTATCCTTCATTAAGCTTCTGGAATAAGTTGCTGGAGAATTTTCTTTTTTTTAGTGACGTACATCCGTCCGTCCTGCACCAACATATTGCTGCCCCCCTGATGATAGTATTTTTCGACCCGCAAACCTCACTCTTTCCTCCACACATAACAATAGTAATTATGGCATGTAAAATTCAGGATTTATTATACCAGAGGACATTTCTCTAATAAGTGGCATCCTCCTTGCGGAGCAGTGTTTCTGTTCTTATTTGATTTTAGTTGTAATGTGGGTAAAGCTCTTTTGTACCCATTTCCTCTTGCATCTTGTTTTGCTTTTGTTCTGGGATTACCTTGCCGGTTTGGTAAAAAGTATGATAATCTCTCGGAGACAGAAAGCGCCCTGAGCGGTATGATAGCTGGCTACTATTGTTTGCACAGATAAACATGGTACCTTCAGGCATCTGGAAATTGCTTCAAATTATAACATTTACCTGTGGAAACCCATCATTTTCTTTCTGAGATCTCAAATGATTGATTAAAATCATCCCATAATGTTAAGCAGAGGCACTGAGTTTGAAGGTAGGCCTTAAATTCAGACAATTAAAATTGTACCTGTGGATGTATTTTAGGTCACTAGCCTATCAAAAGTTTAATGACAACATTTTCTGTTATTTTCAAAGCTGTTTAAAAATACCGTGAACTCAGTGTATGTTAACCTCTGACACACCGTAATCGTGATATATGTAGTTGTAAGGGAAATTATATCTGTGAGCAAACGTTACTTGTGGCATGCACACGTAGACATCCCAACTGACATGCAAAAACTATAGTCCGTTAATGAAAACGGTAGTAAAAATGTGTTAGTTTTGTTTTAATTCATGATTAAGTGTATGTAAACTTCCGACTTCAGCTTGCTACAAGACTTTACAATACAGTGCAATGTTTTCCATAAACACGTCTGCTCATGGAAATAATAGCTGAATTAATAACAAACAAAGATTTAAACTAAATTATTTTCAAATTGGTCCAAAGTTAAATAATTTTTTTTGCCATGACTTCAGTACATGTCTTTTCAAATAAATAGCCCAGCAAATATCCTTTTATCTGTTAGTAAAATAGGGTTAAAAACACTAATACTTAGTCATTTGCATTTTATTACAAAAGGAGGCGTAAACAACTTGTTTTCGGCTAGAGTGTATTGTCATCCCGTATAAGGCCAACAAAAGTCCAGACTTTTGAGGTACGCTTCCACTCTATTATGAACTGCATTATCGCATAAACCATACTAACAACAGCCACATTATATTTACAGCTTTTAAGAATCTGTGCAATACTGCCAATTGTATTCTTATTCCTTCATGTATAAAATATGCAATGTTCAATATAAAGCTTTTAAAGGTAATTTGGAATTACCGTTGTAGACTGCCTTGGAACTTTATGAAGATAAACTTCTGACCTTGCGACAGGCTTTCAAAAAGAAACTGCTGCCCAAATAATTTATTGATTGAACAGCATTGCAAAATGCATGTTCAGAAGCCAAAGTAATCTGTATAATCAAGTTCTACATTCTTTGACTATTCTTCAGTGTGACTTTGCATCACATTCTTCAAATGAGTCCGAAAGTATTATTACGATTAATTACAAAACCATTCTTAATGATACGAACTAAGCTTTGTAACAATGACAGCAGCAAGTTGCTGTGGATCTGTTACATGTGGGTTTTTCTCCATGACTGAGTGGACCACGTAAGCTGGGAAAATGTTGCACAAGTTTCGATATGTTTGGTACTGGTGCTCTGGAATCGCATGACGCTCTTGATTTTCAGGTACAGACAGGCCATCCCATGGTGAGCACCATATCTGTTCCATTTTGTCTGGCATACTGCGAACCATCACTCGCTCACAACATGGCTGCATTAGACTGTTACTTAGGGGGTATGAGTGATATCCATAGGATTCATTACCACAAGGCAGAGGATCCCAACTTGCATGCTGCTCACGGCATAAGGGAGGCCTCCTCTGCCTCATAGGGTTGCCTTCATACAGTCTAGAATCGGAGATGCTGTCCATGCGCGTCATGCCCAGCGAGCGTCCAGGTTGTGAGGGTGAAGATGGGAGGACATTCTGAGGTAACGGATAGTCCCCAGGACAGCTGGACCTGGCGCCAACCACAGGGTGCTGGATGTGTGGTGCCAGATGTGAGATGGACGGTTTACGCTGCCCATGCTTGGGCTCCTCTGGTCCATAGCTTTGAACCCTTGTCAGTGGCTCACGATGAAATCCTTGGGGAAAAGCCTGAAATCTGCTCACAGCTGAAAACTGGTGCTGTCCCTTTTTGCTCTCATCTAAGCTACTGTCCACTGATCTTGGGTACAGATCCCCAAAAGAGGAGTCACTGTTTGAATGGCTAAGACAAGTGTCTGCTTGATGGCTGGAGCCTCTCTGATATACACCACAGTCATGTTCAATGCTACAGAAACTGTCGACATTTTGCGTGCTGCTCATACTCAAGTTTGAAAAATCACTTAGCATTGAGTAGTATCCATGGTCACTCTCAGTGTCATACTTTGGAAAAGGTTCACTGTAGGTGACGGAGGCGCCATGGCTGTTGGTTACTAAAATTGGTGGGTAATGTACGCTTGACATGTGCTCCAGGGAGCTGTGGGTAAAATGGAGAGATCCTGGAACAGGGCTGCTGGCTGATCTTGTGTTCAAGGCAACAGCTGCATGACTTTTGGCTGGCTGCATGGTCGGCACACTAAGAGCAGACACAAGAGAAGGCACGGAATTTACCTCAGGCTTCCTAAGAACGGACAGTCTCTCTTCTGGTTCACATGCCACTGAACGTATGCTAGGATCAGACTGTCGTTTGGGGGCCACACGTTTCACCTCAGAGCAGCAGTCTCCTTTTATTATTGTTGGTCTGGAGCCAACTTTGGCCAGAGCCCCCTCACTCATAGTTTTCACAGCAGAAAGCTTGGCAAAAGCCCTCAGTTCATCAGCAACTGATTGCAGAGGCTGGTTTACACGTTCTGGATGGTAGTACTTGCATTTATGTCCATATGTGCATTTTTTCCCTGTTTAAAAATCACACAAAAGAAAACAAATTAGAATATTAAAAATTTCATCGTAACATAATAAAAACTTATGACAGGGTCCGTATCGTTTTTATTTGTGCATTATTCGATTTTGTATTAATTTATTATTACCTTTTTAACATAACAGTGACAGATTTTGAGATAATTTATCTACGTTCAATTGTTGTACGTTCTATGCCAATAGCAGATTTTTTATAAGTATACATTGGCAGTGTTTCTGGGACCGGCTACCTTCAAATGTATTGGAATTTTGATAAATTAACTAAGAATAATAATAACGATAACAATACATTTTTTTGCACACTGTACAAAGTCCTAAAGTTTAAAAAAGTAATGAACAAACAGTCAAACCAAGCAAATAAATATCAAACATTAAAAGCAGTTCTGAAAAAGTGGATTTTGAACAGGTTCTTGAAGGTGGGGAGGTCAGAGCAGTCAGTTGAATGTTTGATGGTGCCGGCGTGTCGCTATAGGTCACTCATTGGGGCTTTAACCAAGAAATGTTTCTATCCACAAATATTTTTCTAAAATAAGATTTGTATAAAACACTTTGTGCACGCTTGTGTGAGTGATATGCTGGTCACATCACAGGCAAAAATGCCTGTTTTATTCAATCAGTGTAAACAGCACAAATTACAAGTAATAAAATATTTTTTTAAATGGATTTGGGGCACTTTCATATGTGGTATTAAATCAGATAAAGGTCTGATTTTTTGCAATGCCACAGTCAATTCGGAATATGTGATCTTTACGTCACTCCAGAAGTGTTGTCAGATCTTATGAGACAGAGAAGCAACTTTCCCTTCAAAAACAACACAGCAATACACACTACAGAGGTCCATACAAAATTATTAAAAATAGGGACGCTGATGAAAATATTAAACATTTTCCGCTTTCTCACAGATATTGATCCATTTATTAGCAATAGCATAGGGCGAGAGGCGGGATACACCCTCGATAGGTTGTCAGTCGTACTGGTAAAACTAGAGCTCGGCAAGATATGTGATTTCTTTTACATTTAAAAGCACTTTTGATAGTATCAGGCGAAAAAGCAGCAATCATTCAATAGCAATGCATTGAAAACAGTAGCCTATTGTAAAAAAGACATTCACTTCTTAGAATTTCTATAAAACGTCTTTGAAAAGGTAGAAGCTCCAATGTTACCTTTTATAAGCTGACATAGAAACTCGGAGAGGACAAAAATGCCCTGTTTAGCTTACTCCAAGCCCTCCCTTGTTTTATTCATTATTTATTTTATTTATCAATAAAGTTCTTCTCTGAACTATTTCAATTGTTAATATTTTAAATACATAAAAAAATACGGTTTTGTACACTAGTGTCCCTTTTTAAATGTTTACATTTTTCATGGCCAAAAGCCGGAAATTGTTTTGTTTAACTCTGCACATTGAAACCAATTGATATATTTTCAGCTCTCATCCTTGCACTAACATACAGTGCAGGAAATATCTTCATGGTATATCATGTGGTAATGCTTCATCCAATATTTAAATCTAAGTGAATATTGAACTGAAACTTAATTTAGATTTAGTATTATCGCAATTTCATTATCTGTCCGAAAAATTGGAATTGGTCATTTACCCAAATTTGTACAGCCTAGGATTAGACATCTCAGAAATGAATGTAAAAAAATATATATCTACATATTATCTGAATAGTTTATCGGAATGTTGATCCCTTCAGTAACATTCTGAAAGTGGTAAAAAATCCCTTTAAAACAGTGTTTCATCCTGTCTTCCTCGGCAGATAATGCAAAACTCCACTCATAAAAACGAGATGGTGTTTTTACCTTTATTTTAGCAACTCAGGGTCTCTTTGAGGGGATTACAATAATGTTGTTGGGCCACAAAGAGTACCATGGCATGTGGTATATAGAAGTGCAGAAAGAGATATTCTTTATAATACATTGATCAAAATCATGGAATAGTTGCCTGCTGTGGCAGCAACCAAAGAATTAAGGAAGCTGTCAGACTGAAGAAGGCCTTTCAAGCTTGGTTGACCCAGGGGCTCCTGAAGCAGCAGATGGGTACTGGGTGGGCCAAAGGGCTGCAGCTTTGGTAGTAAAAGAAGCAAAAATCTCGGTGGACTTTGGGTTGGTCTGGCAAACGGTTAGACGTCTAAGAAAGGGAAATCAGGGATTGGCCCAGGCTCTGTTGGGCAGTGGCGGAGAACTGCATTGGCATGGCAGTTTGCCCATCCAGTCTACATGTGTTTTGTGGATTTGGAAAAGCCCTTTGACTGTGTCCTTCAGAGAGTCCTGTGGGGGGTTCTGAGAGGGTATGGCATATTGGGCCGTTGCTACTAGCAATTTGGTCCCTGTATAACTGGAGTGAAAGTTGTATCTATATACTAGGCACAAAGTCAAAAACGTTTTTAGTGAGTGTTGGACTCCGCCTGGGTCGCCCCTTGTCACCGGTTCAGTTTGCGATTTTTATGGATGGAATCTCAAGGCGTTGCCGGGGGTGTGTCCAGTTTGGGGAACATAAAATTGCTCTGATCTCTGTTCTTTGCTGATGATGTGGTTCTCTTGAAAATTTGACGCAGCACGTGTGGCAGTTGCAGCACTTCCTACTCGCGGCTGAGTAGTGTCTCTTATATTGTACTTATATACTATACTATATTATACTAACTTTCTTTTTGTACTTTTGTTGTAAACACACTTTAAGTATTGGTGAACCTTTGACATCACACCCACTCTTTTTGCACTGGTTAGTGTCAGGTTTTCATTTGCGTCAGTGTCCGGCATCCCATGTGCAACCAACGGCAAATTATTCAAACCAGGGATCTGCTGTTAGCATCCCGTAGCATGGCAATGCTAACCACCGAAAGAGCCGATGTCCCCCGTGAGCTGAGGAGGAGGAGAGCGGGACACTGTGCCTGGGGTGAACGGAGGGCTAGAAGAAGGCCCGTCCAGAAGGCCAGAACTGTCCTTCAGTTCAACATTATGGGGAATGTACGCTATCGCATCAATAAGATGGACGAGCTTGCGGCGCTGACCCAGCACCAGCGGCAGTATCGGGAGTGTGGCATTACGCTATACACTGAGACATGGCTAACCAAGCTAACTCCAGACACAAATGTGACGGGACGGTTGTCGTCTGTTGCGGAAGGACAGGACAAAAAAGATTGGTAAGAAGAGGGGAGGAGTGCTGGTTGTGTTTGTGAACAATTAATGGTGTAACCCTGGGCACACCGCAATTGAGGACCAGGTATGTAGAAGGGACATTGAGCTGCTAGCCGTTAGCATGACGCCATTCTATCTGCCATGGGAATTCTTCATCGCTATCGCGGTAGCTGCGTATATTCCCCCCTCTGCTAACGCCAACGTAGCCTGTGACGCTATCTACTCTACTGTAAGCACGCTGCAGAAATCACCCAAATGCCCTCCTTCTGATTTCTGGAGACTTTAATTGTGCCTCTCTTTCTATTATTCTGCCCACATTCACGTTCACATTCACATGTAAACTGCTCCACCAGAGACAATATAACACACTGGACTTACTTTATGCCAAAACCAAGGAGGCATACAGCTCATTACCCTATCCTCCCCTGGGCAATAAGGATGAGCTGAGGACTTTTACAGCAGGAGCTGACGTGGAAGATCAGGAAGGGAAAGAACAGCAACAGGAAGAGGATGGAGGGGCAGCTGTAGCAGAGGAATGTCAGCAGAGTCCGGAGAGACCTAAAAACCATCTCTGGGTACAAGGAACCAGACTCCCAGACCAAGCAGGACCTAAAGTGGGTGAATGGCGTGAACATTTTTTCAACAGATTTGATCAGTCAGACGCCCCTTTTCAGGCCCATTCGCACCTGCTGCAACCCCCTTTGTCCTCACTGCCAGGTTACGGCCCTGTTACCTTCCCCAGCTCCAGCCCCAGCTTTTGACCACTGTACACATCCACTCTGTCTCCTGCCTCACCTCCCACCTGCAACCTCCACCTGGTCCCTTACAAAAATCCAAGTGAGAAGTGAATTTAGACGGTGCAAGTTCAAAGAAGGCGGCAGGTCCAGATGGCATCAGCTCTAGGCTCCTCAAATCCTGCGCAGACCAGCTGTGTGGAGATAGTGGAGTCCACCTGAGCCTGAAGCTAGGGAGGTTACCAGAGCTGTGAAAAACATCTTGTGTGGTACCTGTGCCAAAGACCCACCACCCCAAGGACTTCAACACCTACAGGGTGGTGGAGTTGACACGGCAGCTGATGAACACCCTTTGTCTTTGCTTAACGCGGGAAAGACCAATGAGCTGGTGGTGGACTTCAGTAGGTGCTAACATTCTGCACCCACACCAGTGAACATCCAGGGTATGGACATCAAGATTGTCAAATCTTACAAGTACCTGGGGGTTCACCTGCACAATAGACTGGACTAGACAGATAATTCTGCAAGGGGTACTCCTAAAGACTACTGGATTCATTACAGATATATACTACTGATGCCAAAGGTACTTTGAAGCTTTTATGCTTTCAATACAATTTAATTTAATTTATAAAGCACAATATCATAAAGTGATAACTAACATCAACTGTGGCAAGTCTAAATAGCCTGAAATCACAAATAATTTACAAATAATAAGACAACTTATTTGCGAACGAATAATGTCGAGGATATCTATTCCTTTTGTGGAGGGGGGGATGGTTTGGAGTTGTGGGAGAAAGCTCCCACTGATAATGTCCTTGAAATTCTTAGATAAAATCTTGTGGGCATGGAAAAAAATGCATTTAGTGACTTTGGCATTAAAATTTGGAACTCTTATAAGTTCAGGGATGCTATGCGATGCTGCAAAGAGAGGACGCAGGCATTGTTTGTTCACCGCTTTTCCACCGAATTTTATCAAATTGATAAAATGTTCAGCTAAAAAACACTTGTTTTTATCCAAGCTAGCATTTGCTATTTGTTATCGTGGTTGTTAGGCTGACAGGCTAGCCTTGCCTTGGACTCTACATGTTGTTTCGGCTAACCGGGCCGGTAATTGCAGCTGGCATCTTCCCTACCTGACATGGCATCGGGGTACTCGATAGTTGAAATAACCACAAAATTCTGACCTGATCATCATTAAGGGTGGAACTACATCATCGACCCGGCTACGTCAACAGAGGTTCCAGACCAAAACTTACCTCAGAATTTTCGCACTCTATTTGCTCTATCAGGGCATAACAGTGCATCTGTAAACAAGGCACTTCTACTAGAAGTTACACACACCTTCAGTCAAATCGGCCAATTATTTGTCATCGGTCTCGTCCCCCACCCATAACATCACTGCTAGGATTGCACTGCTGAATACACACTAGCTCAACGGAGCTGTATATAAATGAGAGCTGCTCAATCAACCTACTCATGCTACGTGTACTCTGACTGATGTACTTTCTAGTGTCTGTAGCAAGATGACATCCACTTTATTGTTGGGAGACTTGAAAATTAATGTAGATACCCCTATATCTGCATTTGCAGTGGAATTTATTTCCCTACTTGATTGTTTTAATCTAACTCAGCATGTTATCACTCATAAAAAAGGCCACATTCTAGACCTGGTGTGATCCACTGGCACCGACTACTCCAATCTCTGTGGTCTGGACCTTACCATCTCCGACCACCAAACAACATTTTTCATGTTAAAATACCAGCCAAAAAGGATTGCTAAATAAAGCAATCCTTTATTTATAGAAACATCAAAAATATTAATATTGCTGTCCTTTTTAGCAAACTGCATAACCTCCCCCTTCCTATGACTTCCTCTGTTGATGACCATTTACTATATTACAATACCCTGCTCCCTTCTAACCTGGACTCAGTTGGTCCCCTCAAGTCAATACATTTGTCATTCAGTCAACAAATGAAATAAAACAAAAAACAAGTCTCACTGTTCATATAGAAATCTACAAAGACCTTATCAAAGCAAATAAGGATGCACTGTCTAAGGCCAAAACCCAATTTTATTTTGATCTCAAAACTGATAATAGGAAGCTATTTTATACAATCAACAAATTGCTCTGTCCAACAGATAATTCCTCCCTCTTGGGGTCTACAGAGGTCTGCACCAGGTTCCTGGATTTTTCCAATCAAAAGGTCAAAGCTATTCATTACCAGCTTAAGCCCTCATTCATGCTAGATATTCCGCTGCTGGCTGTATCTCATGTTGGATGTATCTCAACAAGCCTTTTTATGCTGCATTTATCTCTGCTCTCGTGACCTGGTCAAAATCTTCTACCAGTACAATAGATTTCATGCCCACCTCCGGTCAAGACAGACTGACAACTCAGTGCTTCCTCATTGTTAACACTTTCACCAGAACTGGCACTGTCCCTTCAGAGCTTAAGATAACAGTGATCACTCCTATCATTAAAAATAAGAGTTTGGACCTGGAGTCTTTAAATAACTATGGACCTATTTTCATCATTCCATTCCTTGGCAAAATCCTGGGGTGCACTGTAGCTGCTCAGCTACAGTCCCATGTGTCTCACCATGAGTTGTATGGACCTATGCAATCTAGGTTTTAGGCTAAACACAGCACCGAAACCGCTCAGATCAATGACATCCATTATCTTTTTTGGCAGCAGACTCTAGCAACCTAACTTTTTGGATCTGTCATGTCTCGTCGACTTTGTTAAATGTTTATGTTTCGTGTGTACTTACCTTCCCTCTCGTTTCAGAACCTTACCTCTCCTCTCGTGTTTCCTCGTCAGGATAATTGCCTGCCCCGCCCCTTATTGGTCTCACCTGTGTCCACTTACCTCATGTATAAATAGTCCTTGTATTCTCATGTCCTGTGCCAGTTCGTCTTTGTACCATGTGTCAAGCGTTCCC